>JAQFZW010002113.1:0-19704 GCA_034687055.1 Heteromurus nitidus
CAAACAACATTTTCAAATATGTATCCATGACAAATATATATGTGATGCAACTGCATCCAACAACTATTGCCCGTTCAGGCGTCTTGCCAGGGTTTATATTTAAGTGAAAGTAAATTTGCATATTGCATTTGTAAATGCTTGTGCAAAAATCACCTTGTAATTCCAGCAACAGATATCGTCAAACTTGACGTGTAAGTAACCGCCAAGTATTCCGCAATTCCATGAAAACTCCATTAATGCTCCCGACAGAATTGCATTCATTCATTCATTGCATACAGGAATGCCACTTTCTGCTGCATTGATTCAAAACACATCGAGCGACTGGCTATAAGGTGACATAAAACCATGCGTTTATTAATAATTAAATATCATAATCATTAACATAACATTACTTTAGTACGTCCATTCTGTGGGCTACACAACCTGGCAGTTAGATTGCTAGAATGTTGGATACCACACTTAAACTTGAACGACCGCTCTACTCAGAAGCTAGGAGCGAGTTAAAAGTTATATTTATCTTGTGGATCCACGAGGACCCCAGATCACAATTTTAAGCAAGGAAACATGCTCTGGGCACAGGGCTCAGAGCTTGTGGGTGTGTTGGGGCATATCGTTATTTGTGTATACTTTGCTGCGACACTTGAGGAAGAAATTAGAGTATATCGTCTGAACTATGATTATCAGCTAAGTGCAAAATAAGACATGGAACCAATTAAAATAACGCACGACGAGGTCATGTTGGTAGACTACTGTAAAATTTTCGAGAAATTTTTGACTGATTGTATATTAGAGCGTATAGAAAGCAAATTATGCGACAATCAGCATGCATATCGGAAGGACAATTCGTGCCATGTATGTATGTTTTTAAGGTTGATTGAAGAGGGTTAAGCCCAATGCGTCCAGAAGGGATTATTGAATTCTCGCCCTCTGACATTCTTACGATTAATTTGTGCCGGTCTAGGCGTAGCCGACCAGTGCATTTAATAATATATAGAAGACTGGCTGGGGTAGCATTACGCATATCTTCGGCGCTCATTAAATGAACACCAAATATCTCATGACGCACCAGGGCGTACTTGTCGCATACCCCAAGGTAGTGCAGACTAGTTTCGGTCCCATTGCCGTAGTTTTGGCAAACATTGGAATCCGCAACCCCTACACGGTGCAGATTTGCCTGTAAGGCAGAATGTCCAGTAATGACATGTATAAAGTCTTTTCGCCAAACGTTCTGACATGGTAGTGTACTGAGTTCTTTCGTATTTTTTACTAGACCTCTTACACCACTGTATGGTGTGCTGCCCAGCAGCCCATTTCTTACGTCGTGTCTCACGGTCACGACATGACATTTTTATGCATATTGACAGTCCAAAAATGAAAGTATTACCAATATTTTTTTGAAGGCATTCGACTCGATAGATCATGATATTTTATTGTAGAAGTTAATGCATGAGTATAATATCGCCTATGATATGCATAAAAGCCGTAAGTGCATTTTGGGATAACGGCATAAAGCTCCTAACTGGGGTGGCTGTTTCGCGCCATGTACCTTAATTGTAATGCGCGGCAAATGTATTTTTGGTACGAGTTGGAAGACGCTTTTTCGATCAGGAGTCTTTTGTCCCAATGTGAAAATGCACTTACGGCGTTTATGCATATCACGCACGATATGGAACCTTGGTACGTCGACATAGTTCGAGCTAATTTAAAAATAGAGTTTTCTCAATGAATGGTTATGATAAGTGTTATCAAATGGGAAGAGGAATTTGTCAGGGATCGGCGTACGGGCCGTTGACTTTCAGCATGTACATAATCAGCATCAGTGACGCGATTTCATGTCCGTTCTTGATGTATGCTGATGACATCGTCATTTATATACACGGGACCACGCTATCAGAAATCAACGAAAAATTGAGCGAGCGTTTGAATTCAGGTACCTCGGCGTAATCCTTGACCCATGCCTTACATTTAAAAAGCCTATGGATCATGTAATACATAAGGTATCGAACAAGATCAGATATTTGAGATGTTTTAAGAGGTTTTATACAATGATACTAATGAGAATTATGATTGATGCTCATATTCACTCTGTGATAGATTATGCCCTAGATATATGGGCAGTATTATCTAATGTGTCATCAGTGATGACACATTAGATAACTTGAAAAAAAATGGTAGATAATCTGCTCTTGGAGTTCGAGTTCCCTGTGTACAGACGTAGGAAAAGGTATGGACAGCTCAACAGGAAACATACTCGAACGAAGGTTTTCTAACACTAATACAGAGACGGGATTTAGTATTACTAAAAAAATGCGAATATGTTTTGAAAGAATTTACTTGTTGTATCAGGTAGGCAAGCTGCGAGAAAGATAGCTTTGGCAATCTTGCCATGGTTTAAACCTATGTTCTACAAAACCGGTCAAAAGTATGCTTAAGCTATGGAATAAGATTCCTAAAGACGTAGATGTAAAAGAATTGTGTGGTGAACGATTTAAGAATATGGTAATTAAAGGACTTGAATGTTATAATGGTTAATCTAATATAGTTAAATTAGTACATTTATTTATTTAATTGCTGTCACTAAATTGGGAGACCAATCCCTTGCATTGTATGTCAAGAGTTTGCAATGGTTAGACAGTTGAATAAAGGTTCTATTCTATTCTGTCCGACATTTCATTCCATTTAAAAATGCTACTTGATCGAAAAAGTTACAATTGAAAGATGAATATTTTCTTAAGATAGAATTTATAACGTTTATACAATTCATGTACGCACATATATCAAAATGTATGCTAATGTACTCAATGCAATTTTGCAACCCAGCACTATCTCAATGGTGACATAGTGCTGGGTGTTACTTATGGTTTACTTGTCCCAATTGTGTAAACCATGCCCAACTGCGTTTAAAACAACAAAGCATTTTAGCTTCCCTAAAGGTGATAATTATTCACGTTCATGGGTATCTACACGAAGCGACCTTATCACGCAGCTGGACAAAGAAGCCGCACTTGTTTTGTAGTCTCCCAGCGTGTGTATCGATTGATGTTTACCAACCCAGAGGTAGTTTATAACCGCCGTTCAGCGAGAGCATCCGTGAGTCCGTGACTCGGTCGGGACTTCATGCCAGAGGAGGGTGGAATATATGCAAAAGCAGTTTTGGCCAAGAACTCTTTATTAAAGACACGATATAAGCAAGGAGTGTGTCCCATCCCATATAGTAATCGACATATAATATTGGCAACCCGGTCTTATGGTCTCTGGTGGTCTTTCTTCTGGTTTTGCTGAAATTCTATGTGTCTAAATGTGTGCTTAACCTGTTAAACTAAATAATTTTAAGGTACGTTTGCGGAATATAGTTTCAGCTAATTTCGTGTGCTTAAATGGCATTATAAGATCTGGGTTAGTATGTTCGAATCTAATTCAGGATGTTTTCTCCATAAAATGATACAAAATTCGGAATAAATTAGTGCCAAAACCAAATTGCATCCTCGGTTGATCTCATGCTCGAGGACTTGCAGAGTCCGATACTGATTTCGAAATTCATTAATTTCTTCACCCCTTTCCAAATGCATTTTTGTAAATTTCGTTTGAAATCCGAAAATGCAAAGGGAAATCCCAAATAGTGCAACATACATTAATCCACAACTGACAACATGAATCGTTGCAAACACGTGTTGAACCGCAAGGGCTGTAGTGGCAATAAATGAATAGTAGGCGTTGTTTCCAGCTTGGAGGAACCAATTCCATTGATGAAATTGAAGCCGCTTTTGTAACCGAAGGAAAGTGTACATTTGGAATAGTGGCGGTTGAAAGAGAGTGTAAAAGCCGAGAAACGTTATCGCTTTTTGTAGGCGTCGTCCAGCTGGCGAGCAGTTAAAAGAATTTGGATGAGATGCTGCAAAGCGAAATTTTTCTATCAAAGAAATTAAATTTTAAATTTTATGAATCTACATAATTTATTTAAAAAAATTTGGATTATGAATTAAGCTTACTTGGATTCGTAATGAAAACACACAAATTCAATACTCTGGCTATGACCTCATGCGAAATGGGAAGAGGATTAGGACCAAAGTTATAAAAAATTTGTTTAAAAGCAATGAGTAGAAAGTGACCAAATCCCCGACAGTTTTTGCACTGGGAAGAGACATGAATATGACGAGGATGAAATCGAGAACAAAGTAGGTTACAATGTTCAAGTGAAATAAACTCAGGGCGGTAGACTTTTGGGCAAGGAATTGTTGCTGAGCTAAGTTATAGTGGAGGGGGAAAGCGGATATCTTGTGTCGGATATTTAAGGCGAGAATCAGAGCGGAAATCCAGTTCCGACGAGAGGTTCTCCTTTGCCATTTTAGTGCCATGGTTTGAATTGAAATTTGGATGAAATTGCGATGTCAACAGAATGAGACTAGGCTGATTGTGAACTAAAGTAAGAATACAGAAAGAACGAACCTAGGGTTTAGGGTACATGGAACAATTTTTTTTTTGTTTTGACAAAATAATACCAATCTTGTAATATTATTACACAAAATGGGCCTGGACTGGGTAAGAAGGATAGATTTAAAACATTTGAAAAATTCGAGGAAATATAAATGGTTTGGTTAGATGAGTGAGTTGTGTTGAAACCATGAATTCGTGCTCACATAAAAAGTACCTGGAACGAATTATTTCTTTTTAAAATTGTACCTTCCCCGTCCATGTAACTGTTTCGCTGAATTTATGTTATTAGATAGATAGAAATTGTTCTTCATTGAAATTATGATTGATGAGTAATCATTCATGAAAAATTTTGTAAAGAATATTTAACGAAATATATTCGAGATTCGTGCATGGACAAAATAAAAAACTGAATCAACAAATTTGTGTAAATTTGAGTTGTTTTTTAAATTTCAAAATTGGCATATAATTATCTTCTGATTTGGTTTATTGACTTGAAATCAGCAATCCAGTTCTTGATTTTGTCCAACTTAAATGCAATTTTTATTCAAATTGAAGATTATTTGAAATTTTATGACAAATTGTAACTAATCAACTATTATTTAAATTGGATACAATTAGTTACAGAATATGAATATACAGCAAAAACAATTTACAAGAAAATTGGAAGGGGAACGACTTGATTATAGGAGGAAAATACAATCCAAATATTGCCATTTTAGATTATTTGTTGATACATGTCAACTTTGTATTACGAAACATGTCAAAGGTCATTAATCACATTTTAGTAGGAAATTAATAAAATTGAAATAGTCTGTTCGATAATAAAGCACATGAAATTAATAAAAGTCCCCCTCTCATGTCCTCTGAAAAATGGGGCAATTTCAATTCCAATTATCTTGCAAGATCTTAAAATGAGTTTCGCACTTTTCCCATTTTTCCTCCTGAAATAATACATCATTTCTCCGGAGCGCTGACTCACTGCCGCTCCCATAGTCGTGATAGAAAACAATATAAATGTAAAAATACACGTGATCACACAGATCTGAAATATGAACGTAGCCGGAGCTGAGCTTATTCCAGCCATCCTCGAGTACATGCAAAGAACAAGGGAATTTCTCAGTAAAAGGATACTCAGCGTGACATAAATTAAGGTCAAAATAAATTTGCATTCTTGATTGATCTCCTGCTCCAGCACTTGAAGAGTCCGATACTCATTTTGGAATTGAATAATGTCTCCACCATTTTCCAAACGTACTTTAGCAACTTTCATGTGGAATCCCAAAACACAAAGGAAAGTCCCAAAAAGTGCAAAGCAAACAAATCCACAGTTGACGACATGCAAAACCGAGCAAATATATTGACAGCTGAGAACAGCCGTGGTAACAATCGAGTTATAAATGTTGTCCCCAAGCAGCCAATTCCAGTGATAAAATCGATACGTGCCTTTCCATCGGAAGAAGAAATAAAGTTGGAGGAGGACCGGTACAAAAAGGAGGAACAAGTTGAAGAAAGTTAGCGTCTTTCGCAGTCGTCTTTCTGAGATGGAGCCATCAAAGGAGTGTGGGTGAATTGCTGCGAAACGGAATTTTCCTAAGGACATAATGAAATGGATTTTTAAAAAATAAGTTTTAATTTGTCCAATTTTAAGTTAGACTTGATTTAACATTTTAACTTACTTGGAACCGTAATGTGCACACACAAATTCAATACTCTCGATATGACCTCCATTCGAAAAGGGAAAATGATGACAAACAGAATTCTCATGAGCTTTAGTGAAAGGAGTGAATAAAAAGCGACAAAATCGATGGGGATTGTAGCCTTTGGAAGTGAGACGAAAATTGGGAGGAGGAAATCGAGAACAAGAAAGATTGTGACGTTCAAAGAATTGATAAATTGAAGAGGAGATTTTTGGGAGAGGAATAGTTGCTGGGAATGATCGAAATAAAGTGGAAAAGCGTTTAGCTTGTGTCGTAGATTTAATGTGAGAGCCAAAGCTGAAATCCAGTTCCGGTTAGTCTTGCGGATGTATTTCTTCCAGAATTTTAATGACATATTTGAAAAGCAGTTTGTTTTACATCGGGAGAAAAATCGACTAGAATTCTCAGAGTAGCTGAAAGACTAACTAAAAACGCAATATGAAGATTGTGTTGTTTGAAGTCTTGCGCAAGAAAACACGATGCTTTTTTACTCAATTTCGAAATGGAACATGATTTGGACAGTTTGAATTTATTTTCCAGCGAATTTCATCATTTTAAGAGGAATAATATTACACGATTACGATTAAAGTTATTATAAGATAATTGCGTAATATTGGTATTTGAAGTGGTTTCGAACATATTTATGTGAATGTAGGCAATTTTGAGATGAGATTTTGAGAATCCGACCCAAGATAATTTACTGAATCCACCAATTTTTGGTAACTTTTGTAAATGGTCTGGAAAGGGTAGAATTTCCATATAATCAAATTCTCGTCATTTCACTCGTTGGTTTTTTGTAATGGGAAACCCAAATCCAACAATTGTTTTCCAATTTCAAAGATACGTAGATTGTTTTCGATTATTGACAATTGGAACAAATCAACATTACGACGACTCCTACATGTATAAGGTACCAATTCCAGCCCAGCTAGATTCAACTTTGCTTTCTTCAGGTTGGAATGTGTAATCCTCTTCATTTTCCTCAATTTCCAGTCCAGTTGATGTTGCAGATATTTTGAAATGTTTAACGATACAACCATTATAGGTTCTATTGACTTAAAACAGTACATATATTGATTGGAATTTTGGATGTAATGTTTGTTGGAGAAATGGAAAAGGATCGGATATCATTTTGTAATCAATAGAATTGAAATAGTTTGCTCCACCGTGAAGCGCATGAAATTGACAAAAGTTGATTTCTCATGTCGCTTGAAAAATGGGGCAATTTCAATCCCAATTATCCTACAAGATTTTAAAAATTGTTTCATATCTTTCCTATTCTTCTTCCAATGAGCAATCATTTCTCCGGCGATATTCTCCACTCCTGTTCCCAATGTAGTAACAGCAAACAATAGAAACGTCACAACACTGCAAACAATACATGACTGCAATATCAAAGCATCAGTATTAAAACCTGTTGTGGAGAGTCTGGAAAACAGACAGATCAGAACAGAGTTCTTAAGCAAAATCAGACTCATTGCAGAATAAATTAAGGTCAATATCACCGAGCATCCTCGGTTGATCTCCTTCTCCAAGATTTGAAGTGTTCGATACTGATTTTGAAATTCAAATGCGTCTTCCCTCTGTTCCAGACGAGTTTTAGCAAATTTCATGTGAAATCTCAGAACACAAAGGGAAATACCAGGCAATGCAATGTACAAAAGCATACAATTAACTACATATACTGCTGCAAATGTATGTTGACATATTAACGCAGTTTTAAATATGGGAGAATTGAGTATGTCGTCTCCAAGTAGCCACCTCCAATGATAAGATATAAGCTGGTGTTTCCATCTCAATAAAGCATACAAATTGAAGAAAACTGTTTGAAATAAAGTGAAGCTGCTGAGGAAAGTGATCGCCTTTCGCAGTCGCTTTTCGGTAAGGGAGCCATCAAAGGAGTTTTGATGAGTTGGTGCGAATCGGAATCTTCCTAAAAACGAAGCGACATATTAATTTAAATTTCTAATTCTTTACATAATTTTAGATTATTAGATTTAAAAGATTAAACTTACTTGGATCCGTGATATAGACCCACAAATTCAATACTCTCGCTATGACCTCCATTCGGAAAGGGAAAACGACGACAATGAGAAGTGCCATCAACTTTCCTGCAAGGTACGAGTACATAACGACCAAATCCAGGGCTGTTTTGGCCTTTGGAAGTGAAACGAAAATATTGACGAGGCAATCAAGAACAATGTAGACCGTAATGTTCACTGAAGTGATGATTTGAAGAAGAGACTTTTGGGAAGAGAGGAATTGTTGTTGGGCGTGATCAAAATAGATTGGGAAAGAGGCTATCTTGTGTCGTAGATTAAAGGAATGAATCAAAGCTGAAATCCAATTTCGTTGGCGATTGCGGGCATATTTCCATCGTAATTTTAATGCCATCTTTTCAAATCAGTGTGCCAGAACTAGAACTTATAAACTTCGACTGGTGGAACTAGAGTCACTAAAGCAAGTAAACACAATTTTGTGCTGACAAAAACGATCGTCGAGTAGTCGTGTTTGACTCATTTTTCTTCACGTTGTTGGGGAAAAAACTGGAACACGAAATGGGCAGGCTGAATTTTTTCCAAGTTTTTTACAGCGGCTTACAGAAATAAAATAAAAGATAATGGGTTGATTCAGGGTATTTCGAATTATTTCACATACATTCTAGCCTTTCAGCTTTGAAAATTGATAGTGACCTGTGATCACGACAGTTTATGCTATTGCATCGCCACTTATTCTGTAAAACTCATGTACAAGCCTTCAATAATATACTTATTTATCGAGGTAATATTCAGAACAACATTCAAAAAATCAATGTTCACGTACGATTTCTTCAATGTTTAGCTCATCGGTCGTGTTATCAACTACAATTATTCCAAGAAAATATACAACATGTTTGCGAAGTAGTTTGCTGTAAAGCGAGTGTAAACTTAAAGCGACTAGTATTCTCAGAGTGACTTCAGCTACAACAACACATCACAAAGGTTTTACCTTGCTTAATCTCTAGCCCAAGGAAACACAAAACCCAAACCGATTGTTTACTAACTTTTCCTGGATTTGCTAAACTTATTTTAGCATTTTAGGGATGAACAAAGTGAAGGGATTTCGACGAAACTCAATTTAAGTTTCGAGTTGCTTAAAAAAGTTTGTATGCGAATTCCGAAAATTTATAGCGATCGGGGATGACGGATGAACATCATTTACGTGATTAAGATTAAGTAATTATGTTGTCGCATTGGTAAAAACAATAATAGTTCCAGTCCAGTCCACTAATATTTGGCGTACAATTTATTGTCAGCACATCCAAATAATTAATGCGCCCTCACGGTTCTACAAATTGGAAACTTGTAACATTTTACCCAGAGTTTTTAACATCATGGTGCAAAGAGCATTCAAAATCGTATACATCGATGATTTAAACTAAGATTCAATTTTCTATAAATCTAATGCCAACTGCTTTAAACACCCCAGCTTTCTTAAGAAAGGCCACATCTCTGCGGAGTACTACGTCCGCAGGTTCCAGCTCCTCCTCAAAATCCGGGTAAAGTTTCCGAATTTTCCCGTTGCTAAAAAAGTCTTCCCCATTCTCCAAGTACTTCTTGAAACACGCCATTACCGGAGACTTAACATTTTCCGTCACCAATTTCTCCCCATACAATCCCGTAACTTGTTCCAGGACAGAGTTATCATCCACACATTTCAGTTTCTCAACGAACTCAGGAAAGGTCACGGTCTCGATATGGATCCCCACCTCCTCTGCAATTTGAATAATGACATGATCCCCCATTGGATTTCTCTCCCAAACGTGAATCACCTCCGAAGCGACTCTTTTGTCGAAGAACAATTTCACGCAAATCTCCGCACACTTGTCAGCCGCAATTATAGGAATGGGGATGTACACCTCCGGCATCACCTCCAATTTCATATGCAACAAAATCCGCAGATGGATATTACTCGTTTCGAAGTGAATTCGTCCCGTTCTGCTATCGCCACCAAGAAACGGGATACGAAGCGCCTTGCAAGGAATGCCCCTCTCAATCCCTTGCCGAATCAATTGCTCGCAAATGTGCTTCGACACGGGGTAGCCCACATTGTCCGGAACATCATCGAAAGCTCCCACATCCTGCCAATCCTCCAATAAATGTCCATCCCCATCCACACTTGTGGTTGCCGCCAGCGCTGACGTGTAGAAGACATGCTTCAGTGTCCGGGTGACAGCGAACTCCAAAATCTTCAGGGTTCCTCCAACGTTCGCAGCTCTCACAGAGTGACGACAATTTGGAGGGGACTTCCAGTATTTGTCATTGTGAAGGACGAGGGCGGCGCTGTGGACGATTGCCTCAACATTCCCTGCCAATTCGTCGTACTTTTCACCACTCAGCATGAAACGAACGTGTGAAATGTCTCCCTCCAAACATTCAACTTTACTCAGGTCGACTTGCTCCAATATTTCAAGGTTGACGAGTTTCGACTGAAGTCGACTTGTTGCCGAAAGCTTACCACGTTTCCGAATGAGACAGTAAATTTTCTTGATATTTTGGCGCTGAGAAAGCTCTCTGAGCAAGTAAGGGCCCAAGTTGCCTGTTGCCCCGGTGAGGAGCACAACCTCAACGTCGTCGGTGTCCGTTATTGCTGTGTGGTTTTCATTTGGAGAAACCTCCTCAGGAAGCACACAGTCCTCTCGAATCAGCTGCTGGAGCTCTTCCAGAGTTGGCAGGTTTCTCAAGATACTTTCGCCATTGAGAATGTCGATCAGCCGAACGGCGAGTGCTTCCGGAGTGTTGCAGTCCTTCAACTGGGCTGCGGTCAAGGTCATTCTCTGTCCAAGAATGTGCTGGAGTCCATTCCTCATTTCGAGCATCATCAAGCTGTCGATGCCAAGCGTGTGGAATTCCGCGTCGTCGTCAATCTCTTCGTCAGGACTAAATTTGAGAACGGACCTTGCAATCGTCTTGATAAACTCCTTGAACACGAGGAGCGCCCCGTCATAATTGGAAGCTGAGTCCACGTGTGACCAGAATACATCAGCGCTCATCGTCTCCCTCGTCTTGATCATCCCGAGGAGGTTCTGGTCATCCAGATATGCCCTCAATTTTGGGACGTAGGTTGAGAGCAAGGCGAAGGACTCGACGTTTGCAACTCCAATCTGAGTTGTTTGAGTGTTGAGACAACTCTCGAGAGCATGCAGCCCTTGCGCGGTGGCAATCGGACGAGCTCCAGGAAGATCAAATTCTGTTGCGACTCCTACAATTCGAATTATAAAATATTAGTTTGCATTTTTATTGTGAAATTGAAACAAATCCTAAAATCCTTTTATCAACATGAACATACCAACTTCTCCCCAAACCCCCCAATTGATGCTGAGAGCAGGCAATCCAATTGACTTGCGGAAGTGAGCGAATGCGTCTTGAAAGCTGTTGCTGGCGCTATGGTTTCCCTGGCCTGGAGTGCCCAACACGGCGGCCATTGACGAAAAGAGGACAAAATGCTCCAGCTGCAAGTCTTTGGTCAAATCGTGCAAGTTCCAGGTTCCATTCACTTTCGGATTATATGTTTTCATGAACGTGTCCCACGATTGATTCTCAAGAATCAAATCTTCGAGTACCCCTGCAGCATGCATAACTCCACGAAGAGGTGGAAAACCGGAATCCGGCGAACAAACATGACTAATCAACTGGCGACATTCCTCAAAATTCCCAACGTCAGCGGAGAACGTTTCAACATGATGCCCTCTATTATTCCAGGTTGACATTTCACTCAACATGGCATCCTTTGGTTCACTCCGACTCGCAATTGCCACGTGTTTACCTCCATTTCTCAGAATCCATTTCACAACTTCAAAACCTACCCCACCTGCACAAATTTATAAAAAAATATTAAAAAGTCCTCTTGCCTGCCACGCCACGTGTCAGGAAAAGCTACTGGAATTTTATATTTTCAAATCTAGACTTACCTTGACCACCTGTCACGAGATAAGTACTATTCTCATTAAAGAGCGGCGTCCTCACAACCACTTTCGATTTATCTAACTTCACCTCCGGCATAATGCAAACAATTTTCCCAATATGCTTCGCCTTCTGAAGGTATGCTAGCGCTCCGCGAATGTTGACTGCGTCAAATCTTTCGTATGGAATCGGGCTAATCACGCTCGTTTGTAGAAGCCGCTCCACATCAGTCGCAATCTCTGCAATTGCCGCTGGATCCTCCATGTTCCCGATATCGACAACTTGGTAGAAGACATCAGGACGTCGTTGCGTCACTTCTTCCGGTGTCCACACGTTCAGCTTGCTCATTTCGATGAAGCGGCCATTCCTTGCCAAAGCGCCCAACGACGCCTCCTTGAAACCTGGGCCAGTCAGCGAGTTGAGCACAATGTCAACTCCGCGTCCACCCGTCACTCCCAATATTTCATCTCCGAAATCTGTCGTTCTGGAATGAAAGACATGCTGAATCCCAAGGTTCCTCAAGTAACTCCGCTTCCTTTCGCTTCCCGCCGTCGCAATCACCTTCGCCCCGATGTGACTCGCAATCTGAATGGCAGCGAGTCCAACCCCACCGGAAGCAGTGTGAATGAGCACACTTTCTCCGCGTTTCATTTTCCCCACGTGCAGAAGACATAAGACTGACGTTGAGAAGACGAGCGGAAATGTTGAGCCTTCTGCGTAGGTCATTTCAGGTGGAAGAGCTATTGTCTGACTTGCTCCCATGGTGGCGTGGCTTGGAAGAGCCAAATTCCGGTTCATATTCATCCCGACAATCCTATCCCCAACTTTCCTGTGAGTGACCTTTGACCCAACCCTGCTAACCCTTCCAGCCAAGTCAATCCCAACCAGATGGAAGTTTTCAAATTCCGCAATTGGTTTCAAAACTGTTAGAACATCTCGAAAGTTCAAGGCGACAGCTTTCACTTCCAATTCCAGCTCGTCATCCTCCAGCTCTGAGGGGCCGAGGTTGGTAAATTCCAAATCGGAAATGGATCGACTTTCTGGCAGCTGCAGCTGAAAACGATGACCACAGCCATTCGGCAACTCTAGCCTCTTGTCGTTTTCTATTTTTCCAGAGGCAAATTTCGACACGAGACGCTTCCCATTTCGAAACGCTAGCACGCCGAATTCTTCCATCCACAAGTTTTGAAATAGCTCAGAAAGTTGAGCGAGAGGCTGCTCATTTGGTGACAAATCCAGATGAATTATGTTCAGCATCGTGTTCTCGTTCATTGCCGTGCCCATCATTCCTCGGAGAGTTCCAGCCGTCGGATTTTCCACTTGAGAGTCGCTCACATTGCAAATCCCTTGCGTGACAACGACCAGTTTCGGGAGGAATTTCCCGCAAGATGGCATCAGTTGAAGGAGTGTGAGCAATGGCAACGAAACGTGGCTTTGATCACGTTCCTCCTTCTCAGTTAATCCCCAAAGATATATGATCACCTCAAATCTCTCCGCTGTCTCAGTTGCTCGTTTGATCCCGCGACTAATTTCCAATTTCATGGATTCTTCAGTGAAGTCAGTAGGCTTCCGGAGAATTATCACGTTTCTCTTGACTTGGTCCAATTTACTCGCTAGTTTCTCAGTCAGCTGAGTTCCATCATCAAAAATAAGCACAGAATGATGATGCTTCCTCGACTCCGTCAGTCTCTCCCCTCCAAAATTTTCGTCATCGGACGCCCTCCATCCGATAATGATTCCATGTCCGCTCTCCACAGCTGGTCTCCACACAACCTTCGGGAAGCCGGCCGAGTGAAGAACGTCTGACCACTTGTCTGGACTTAGAGTCGGATGAAATTCTCTCAACTCCAAGTCCTCAAATCTCCAGTATCCCTCCAGCAACCCAAACATGAAAGTGGTGTATGGATTCTCAACAATAATCTCCTCAAGAATCATCGCACCTCCACGCCTCAACAAAGTTCGCAAATTGCTCAACGCTGCACGCACATTTTTCGCAATGTGAACCGTCTCCACTGCCACAATCACATCGAAATACTCGGGGCAGAAGCCCTGCTCCAGAGGATCTTGCTCCATATCGAATTTTTTGAAGACGACGTGCTTCGCAGACTCTCCGAGCCTTTTTTCTGCGGCGCCAAAGAACGACGCGGAAATGTCCGTGTAGAAATAAGTAAACTTGGCCCCCTTTGTCAGGAGGAAGTTCACAAGCATTTGCGTAATCATGCCTGTGCCAGCGCCAACCTCGAGAATCCTCAACAAGGGCGGCGGCTCAGCTGATCCAACTAATTGTGGTGGTTTTGTTTTTTCAGCAGCTTCTCCGGTGCTGAGAATGGGGCCGAACACGAAGCTGTCAACTGTGAGCAAAAATGCTTCCTCCAGGTCAAACGCCCCAGCTCGATAAACGTCTCCGGCGCCCACTTTCGACGGATCCTCTGGAAAGAGGATTGACAGCGGGTTCGCCTTCCCGACCAGAGTCTCCTCCAAAATACTCCCGATCTCAATACTCAATTTGACCCCAGCATTATTACTTTTGTGTAGACTCGCCACTAATTCTTGTATGCTTGCTGATACTTGGTCTAATGATGGCGGACTGCCAACAATGGAAAACACGTCATCATCCAACTTTAGAATTCCATCTTTGGCCAAACACCGGAGAAAAAATCTGGTGAATTGTTTATGCTCGTCCAGAATGGAGAGCGTCTTGAGAAGATCTTCAACCTTGAAAGGGGTGATGAAGGCTTCAGGCTTCCAGCCCAGTTTGTACAGCGCTCTGAGGAACAACAAGTGTGTCAGCTCACCCAAATTCTTCCTCGTCACCCTGATTTCCGGAGGGAGCACATTGTATTCTCGCAACAGCGTCTCCGTTGTGTCGCTCAGCTTGGATGGGAACTCGAGACTCAATAAATCAAGTCTATTTTGAAGAGGGCCCGGTTGAGCCTTCCAGATTTCACGCCAGAGACCTGGCATCAGGCTCGTCTGTTGTTGAATCATTCCTTCGAGGAGCTTCACGCTCGTGTCCGCAAACTCCATGTCGGACATGGAGGCTAGAAGGGTGCCGGTGTCATCAAGCAACAAAGTATATGGTAAAGTACCTTCACCATCATCATCCCTGCTTGAACAATAAACGTACAGATCTTTGGACAAGATCGGCCTTGAAAACCAAATAAACTCTCCAATCTTGACTGGAACTTGGAGGTTGGTCACCTTCCCTTTGGACACGTGAACTCTGTTCGCCTGGAGCATTGCGTCAGCTAGAAGCGGGTGAATTAGATAAGACTCATTGACAACTTCCTCGGCTGCAATGTTGAGCTTTACCAAACTGGCGCTCTCGCTCTCCCATCCAACTTGCATGGTTTTGAACTTGGGGCCGAAGTTGAGCCCAATCTCGGGAATCTTGTCGTAAAACTGTTGAGTGTCTCCTATCTTCCAGGATGCTTGGATGGAGGCAATATTTACTTCTGGAGGAAGCTCAAAATGTTTCTTTTGAAAAAGAACTGGCTGAAAGGTTCCACTACAATGAAGGAGCCACTCTTCTTGTCCAACTCTTTTTTGAGGAGAGTCGTCAGTGTTGCGGTAGATTGAGACAGAGTAACTTGGCTCGCCGTCCTCCCTTTCTTCCAGAGCCACAACGGTTTGAAGTTGATACACTTCCGATTCTAACATTCCCATTGGGGCATGAATACTCACATTCTTCACAGCGATTGGTCGCCGTGGCATTGTCCACTCTTCAGCTAAACCCTGCATCGAGGCGTATCCTCCAGCGAGAACCATCTCGAGAAAAGCAGCCCCTGGAAATAGGACTCGGGAGCCAATGACGTGCTCCTGGATAAAGCTTGGGCTCTTCGTCGAGAGTCGACTCTCGAAAATGGACTGACTCGAAGCATTGGGAAGGACTGTGCCTAGCAACGGGTGCAAAGTATCCCTCATGCGAATAAGCGACTTGAGCCACACTGACTTCCGATTGAATGGGTAGAAGGGGAGGAGGTCCACTCTGCGTCGACTGTAACATTGGTCAAATCCCTTCCAGTCAATGTCCCCCCTCCACTCGGACAAGTACAAGTTGGATAGGCTGGAGAGAAGTGTCTCCCACTCGGGCTCACTCCGCCGAATGGAGGGAAGGGCGCAAAGGAGCGCGCTTCCTCCCTCCTCCAAGTTGAGCAGAGTCAACGCGGAGAGAACGGGATTTGGACCGATCTCAAGGAAGATGGTACAGCCCCAATTGTGAGCTGCATTGCACGCATCAATGAAGTTCACTTTGTCTCTTGTGTGGCGCACCCAGTACTCCGGATTATTCAGGTGGTTGGGATCGATGAGCTTCCCCTCCATTCCTGAAATGCACTTGGGTCCATTATTATTATTATTAGCGGCTTTTATTTTGGATCCAACTTGTCGGTATGCCTCCAGCATTGGGTCCATGTGGCGAGAGTGGAAGGCATGACTGGAAGCAAGCACAATTGCTTTTATTGAGTTGTCTTGGCAGTGCTTTGCAAAGTATTGGATCATTTTAGAGTCTCCGGCAATTACCGTCTGCTCTGGAGAATTCAGTGCGGCAAAGTCCGCCCAGAAATCCGGACAGAGTTTCCGGTATTTGGCAATTTCCCTTTCGACACTGTTCTTGTCCGCTCGGATCACAACCATCTTTCCCTGTGGAAGGTTCTCAATGAGTCGGCTCCGTTCTGCGACGAGCATCAGAGCGTCCTCAAGAGTAAGAGAGCCGGCAGCAACTGCCGCTACAAATTCCCCCAAACTGTGGCCCAGCACCAAGTCTGGCGTCACCCCCCAAGACTCCCAAAGTTTGAGAAGGGCGTACTCTACGCAAAATATCGAAGTTTGACTGAACAATGTTCTGTTTAGTTCTTCAACGACGTTCGCCGCCCCACTTCCCCATAAAACATTGCGAATGGGAATGTTGTAGGCTGTCTCGAGTATGACGGAGCATTTGTCAAAATGCATTCTGAAGATGGGGGATGTTGAGTAGAGACTTGACGCCATGTTCGGGTATTGTGAGCCTTGGCCGGTGAAGAGGAAACAGATGGAGGCTGTCTTCTTCGAGACGTAGCCACTCTGGAAGGATTTTGAGTGGAAAATTCGGCCGGCATGCTCCAAATCCTTTGCAATGATGACGGCCCTGTGGTTGAAGGTGGCTCGACCGATATTTGCAGAGAAGGCAAGATCAGCAAAGATCATCCTGTCTCCTTCCTCACGAATACTCTGCTCGTAATTCTCCAGCAGTTTCTCCATCGACTCTGGAGACTTGGCAGACATTTTGAGGATGTGCAGAGGCCTTTCGTGAAGGTCCGCACGAAGCTCAGCTTTGTTGGGGAATTGAAGAGGTGCTTCCTCAATGATGACGTGCCCGTCTGTCCCACTAATCCCAAATGAGCTCACCCCAGCAAGTCTTGGCTTGTTTGGTTGCCTCCGCCAAGGGAGAGGTTTCAGCGGGATTTCAGCCGGGATCAAGCTCAAATTTATGTCTGGGTTGAGAACGTTTAAGTTTCGGTGTGGAGGTATTGTCTCGTTTTTCAGCGAAAGGAGCACTTTGATAATCCCAGTAATTCCGGAGACAGACTCAGTGTGGCCGACGTTAGTCTTCACGGAACCAATGCGCAAAGGAGTGTCTCTTGTGGCTGAGTACACCTTCTCAATGGCGGCGATTTCCAGTGGATCCCCTAAAAACACGGACCAACAGATCGTTGACATCAAAATAAACAAAAAAATAATTGCATTTGATTTGTTGTGTGTCGTCAGTTTTGATTGCTTTTTTACCAACTGGAGTGCCCGTGCCATGCGCCTCAATGTAGCTCACATCCCTCGGCTTAACTCCAGCGTCCTCTAAAGCCAACTCCATCGCCAAAGACTCGCAGTAAATGGTTGGCGTGCCCAAACTGTTACTGACCCCTTCTTGAGTGAGGGCGGAGCCGCGGATGAGTCCCCAAATCTTGTTCCCGTCCCTGCCCGCATCGGACAATCTCTGGAGAACTAGAACCGCACAGCCTTCCGCTCTCCCAAATCCATCCGCGCTCGCATCAAATGTTTTACAACGACCGTCCGGCGCCGCCACCATTTCAAAACCTTTCGTTTTGAACGAATGGATAAAGAGATTGACGCCACATGCGAGCGCCAAGTTGGAGTCCCGGTTCCGGAGGCTCTTCACCGCCATGTCCACAGCGACAATGCTGGAGGAGCAGCCCGACTCGGTGGCAATGGACGGTCCAGTAGTTCCCAGGAAGTGGGAGAGGCGTGCCGCAGTCGTCGCGAGGGAGTTGCCCATGTAACCTCGGAGGAAGTTTGCCTCCGCCTCGGCGCTCATCACGGTCAGATCCTTGTAGTCGTTGAGCCACGAGCCGACGAACACCCCAGTGCGCGTCCTCTTGAGAGAGGTCGGGTCAATGCCGGCGTCCTCAAAGGCGTGCCAAGTGACTTCGTGAAGGAGTCGCTGTTGAGGGTCCAGGTAGATGGCATCCTTGGGGCTCAGCCCGAAAAACTTCGCGTCAAACTCGTCGATGGGCGTGTCGAGGAAGCCAGCTTCCACGTTCCTGCTTGCGCAGGGGAAGCAGGAGTGCTCCTTCGTCCAGCGGAAGGAAGGGAGAGGTTTAATCCCTTCCCGCCCGCTCACCAGAAGTTGCCAAAACTCGGCGGGAGTGCTGCCGCCGGGAAGGCGGAAGGCGAGACCGACAATGGCAATTGGCTCGTTGGCACATCCCTCGTTTGGGAGTGAGTGTTCTCCAGCAGGAGAGCCAACAATATCGCTCAGCGACTCCCATAATTTACAACACGTCTCAACGGCATACTGCAAAGTTTAAAAATGTCAATCATCGAATTGAGACACTTTTTTATGAATGTGCCTAGGTTGGAATTTGAAATTATTAGCTTCGCGCACATTCTCAACGTGCCCCAGATGGAGTGAGTTGATGTAGCTCTCATCATTTGTGGATAACTCTACAGGATGAATGTCGACAAAATTCACAATTGCCACGTTTCCTCCCAAGCTAGCAGCATTATTAATAATTATTATTTAATTAATGATTATTTAAGTGATATTAAATTTTAAAAATGATTACTCATTACTTCTCGTTCTTCTTCTGGTGCTGTTTTAAAGACACTTTCGTGTTATATTCTAACCCAAGAATTTCAATGTGGATGTGTTAAAAAATAGCAAATATTTAAGATGAAAATGTTTATATTTGTAAGCTCATACCCGCCTCAAAAGCCAGAATCAAATCCGTTGACGGAGTAAAAAGGTAAACTGAAGATATTAAGTGAGCATCTTTCATTGTCCCAGTATTGACACTCTTCTCAAAAAGATCGTCACAGTTTCTCAAGAACTGCAACAAAAATTTATAAGCAACATGTATAACTTTGATTTAGATGGTTGGATTTGAGTTAGAAATGAGTACTTGGAACTGACTAGGGTACTTGGAGCGAGGTAGACACATTTACTAAAAATCTTGAGTGAAAATCCTTGGACTTTGGCGCAATCTTCAAGGGTGAGCCCACTGATGGACACTCATGTCCATGAATGTCAGCGAACCAAGCCGAACCAATCCAAGCAAAACTTTGGTTCGCTAGCGAACCAAGCCGAACCAATCCAACAAAAATCCTGGTTCGCTAGCGAACCAAGCCGAACCAATCCA
>JAQFZW010002114.1:0-19701 GCA_034687055.1 Heteromurus nitidus
GTATAAAGGTGTGACATGAAGGGGGGTAGGGTCAAAAATTTCGATTTTTTGCGTGACATACTAAATGTACAGCCCCTCATGGATGAGTTCCCTTTAAATGCATAGAAAAATCATAGATGCAGAGATGCCTTCAATGTTCAGCACATGAACCACACACACACGGGTGCACAAAGCATACGTATGCCACATGCATTTACGACGTCATACGTACAGCTGAAGCGGGCTACCACCAATGCCCAAGAAAGAGAACGGAACACACCTGATCACCAAAACAATCACAAATGTCACTAATTGTAAGCTAGTCTGGGTCTCAGATTTTTTGACACCCCCAACGAAACTTACTAAATTGCTAAATAACTGTTCATTGTGATTATAATTGAAGTTCCAGTATGATTTCTCTTCCAACACTATTGCCATTGTCATCTACAGAATGCACTATAATATAAATTCGTGAATCCAAATCCCGTTTTTTCTAGTCAACCCAGAGGCTAAGGAGGTTTTTAGGGGACTGTAGTTGAAAGCGGAATACATCGACTACGTGTGCATCAAGGAAACATTGATTATGACGGTAACTGCAGACCCACAGGGAGGTACTGCTGTGACCAGGTCAAACACAATGTCCCTGACCTACTCGGATTTCCTTTACGCTCGGAATGACTCGGGAAGTGACTTCAACGAGGATGAAGGGAGCAGGCAGGAGCGAAGGAGCCTTCCTTCGGATTTCAGGCCTATTCAAGAAACTAAGGTTCCGTTGATGCAGGTAATAAACTGAAACTGAAGATAGAATTAGGAGGAGATGGAATCTGAAAGTTTATTTTGGCTAACATTTTCAATATTGCTTTTAGAACGCAGACGCTGTGAACAATGACTTTATACTTATTTGCGAATTTTCCGAGTTGCAAGGACCAATTCCGCTCTGCACAATTCCAAACGATGCTCCGGAGAAATCAGATATTAAAATCAACGACTTTGTTGTTCATTTGATGTCAACAGATTATCAAGTGAATACAGTGTAAGGAGATGAGTTTATAGAACGTTTTAAAAAATTATAGATGCATTTATTTTCATAGTATATTTACATGTTGTATTGATTATTTTCGTAGCGGACAATTTCGGATCTGCCAAGACACTCAAGTAATGCGAAAGAACGTGTTTCCAGACGTGCACGTGTTCATGCAGTACTTCACCCTGTACGACATCAAAGCCCGTGGTTTTGTGAGACCTTTCTGTCTTGGATATGTGTCAAAGGACCATATAAAGCTTGACAAATATCTTACCTTTCTTATCTCGGAATTTGGAAAGGTATGGAAGCTTTTTAATCCGATCCTGATATATTTAAATACATGCAGCAAAGCAATCCTATCCTGTTTTATTTTCTGTTTGTACGTTCAGGTTACTTCCGTTCTGGAACAATGTAATCGCCAGGGGTTTTCCAGGGATCTGAAAATGTACCTGCACAAGTTACAATCAGCAAAGGACAACTACATTCGGGAATGTAGCTCGGGTGTAGGGGACGACAATCAAGATGACGAATTAGATCCGGATACGGTCACTCTAGCGCAAATTGCTCATCAATATTCGGAAATAGGAAACATTTTGACAATTGTGGAGAATTTCGTAAGTCAATAAAAATAAAGAAAATTATATATTTAATATTTAAGTAGATTTATTTAGAGACTTCGTCATGTAATAAGTTTATATGCTTTCCAACCAGGAATCCCCACATCCGCATTTAACAAAAGACATTGGCGACATAACGTTATTCGCAGAACGATACGGAGACTCTGGCTTAGTAGCCTTTCTGAGAAAAAATGAAATCTTTTCGGCAAGTGGGAAAGGATGCTCAAGTGACGCCTCATTTGAATCTCTAAACATTCCTCTAGTTCATCCCCTGAGATCCAAAGGGGAACCTCTTCGACCAATCACAGTACTTGGCCAGTTGGGATCAGTATATTTGGTCGGAAAACTAATGCAAATATATAACTCGTGTAAAACGGACATAATTTTCACGGAAATGACCGAGTCAAGCTTGTCATTTCGGCAACACTTTGAGAATCTTCGCTTGCAGAGAGCGAATACGAATACTGGACGGGATACCACAAGTAGCCCTGGGAAAAGCTCAGGAATTTCAGCAGACTTTGATAACTCTTCGAGTAGCAACAGCGCTGCGGATTGTTCCTTCTCCGACGACTCCAGAATGTCTGCAGAACTCTCCCCATTTGAAGTGATACAAGAACGAGGAATCCTTAATTCAGGATTGTGGTATAACTTGAAGAACAAAGAGTTATTTCAACTTATCGAGAAGCTGCATGCCAGCTCCCCACTAATTACTGACAATAAGTCAGGCTCGTACCATACTGTGTCTGAGGAGGAATCTGATGTCAACATTCCAACTCCTTTGGACGCTGGAACTGAGGTGGAATCCTGCGGAGTTTCGGCAGGTATTCAGGATGCAGCTATGAATAACGGAAGGGTTCTTGAAGGTAGGGAAGAAAACTCCGTATCATCTAGGAAAAATAGGGTGGACAGTGTCTTATCTGAGGGAGGAACAGACAATCGACAATTGAACAGCTATAAACTAAGAAGTCTCCACTCTTTCAGCTCAGACGAAGAAATGAGCATGGGTTCTAGCTCATTAAGTCAAGAGTCAAACGAAGAAGTTATTGTTAAGGAGCCATGGTGGATGTATGCGTCTAAAAAACTTGTTCGTGGCGTGCCTGGTTATGGACTTGCTAATTTTTTTCGCCGATATCACGAGGCGGCTCATCACGTTCTCTACTCCATTTTGCTCGGCCGACCAATCATAATTTGTGGAGAGGAAAAGTTTAGTCGAAAAATTGTAAGGATCATTACCGCCCTCATCCCTTTGGTGCCAGCAGTAACGGCAAATTCCAACAGAACTTCATGGAAGCTACTTCGATGGCACCGTGGAATCCTAGTCCAGACTCATATTGATTCGTACCGACTTATTGGGCTTTGTATTCCAGAAAAACTGGAAGTACACGACTTAATTCCTCCTCGACTGGTGACCCTCGTAACGATTCTCAACGCTGAGAAAAAGTGCATTTTAGGAGGTCCAGCCTATTCCGGAGACTTTCTCCAAGGGTTTGAAAAGAAGTACCAGAAACATTTTTATAACTCGGATGTTAGCTTGTTAACATATATTGGGGGACTTTACGCGGAAATTGAGTCTAAAGTCTTTATGTATAAGTCATTAGTTGACAAACACAAGGGGAAAAGTAACTCAAGTACCAATACTATTCATTTACTTTTCAAAGAGCTTAATATGAGGGCGTCTGATGTTGAAATCGTTAAGTATTTAGGCCAGTTAATCTCGGATCCCAGTGACTGCGTTAGCATTTTTTAAATGCAAATGATGTGACATGATTTTGACGTAATGTAGATACTTTAGAACTAAAACATTTTTCCGTATAAATGCATTTTTTCACAAGTCATAATTTTAGTTAAGAAAATGTGATGTAATAAAGTTGCTTCCATACAATATTACGCTGCAAGAGACATCATATCATGAAGAAACTAATAAACATAATAACTCTATGAAAATACTGTCAAAAACTTATTTATTTATTTCAAAGTCTAATCGAAGGCACTCAGAATCGTGTCATGTAAAGTATTATTGGAATAAAATAAACGTATAAAAGACATGGAAATGTTCACTAAATTAAATCGCTGCAGGTAAACAAATTACAAAAAATAAAGTATAATACCATTAATAATACTGCTCCTACAAGTAGGCAGCCCAGCCGATGTACATTTGGCACAGATTGTCGATCGAAGACGCCTCATCAATTAGAAATCTCACCATAGCTTCGACGGAAAGCTCAGTGTTGATATCTCGCATGAGGTTCCTGGCAGTTCCACTCAGCCTGTGTCTGATATACTTCATAGTTTCTACGGCTTTCTCATTTGTTACTTCCCCACATGTCGCTAGAAAAAATTAGCGATATCACTCAAATCTAAAAGTCATTATTGGAATGGATACAAAAGTTCACGTCTTCGTCACTTACCTCCGTAAGAAATTGCTTTTCGGGTTGTTGTGTCCCAGGCCCACTCCACGAGTGGATCAAACACGAAAGGACGCAAAATGGATAAGAAAATGCTCTTATGTTCCCGAAACATGTTCATCACAATTTCACAGGTACGCCGGAACACTCCTTCGTACCCCAAAGGGCCCATGGCATCAACCATATTCTGAGTAAGTCGGAAAGGCACCCGCTCTATCCATTCAAAAGTTTCCCCCTGAACAAAAAATGCATATTAAAAGTAGAACAATCCCACAATTATGAGTTTAGTATCTCACGTCATAGCTACATTATGTTCTAACCTTATTAAAAAGACAGTTGAAGTCGACATGAACCACTTCACCAGTCACAGAATCCACGAGAATGTTTTCTCCGTGTCTATCGCCTAGTCCCATGATGTAGCCCACAATTGACATGACTGCTGCCGTGCGAACATAAGCCATCCTCGCCGCATACCATGACTGATAGGTATTAAAATTATTGAAGAACCACTCCCGAAACACGGGAGGAGTGGGCTTGAGGAACTTTTCTTCGAACTTGCTCCTCTTTTCTGGCAAAGGATCCCTGAGGTCAATCGAGTCCTTGAAATTCCAACGAGTAATTCCCCTCTCTTTGTACAAAGACAGCAAAATAAAACGAAATCCTGTGAGATTAGGAACCCACTCCAGAAGACCACATTCTTCATTCAGAGGAACAACCGAGAACGTTCGCACGTGTAGATTTCGTTGACTAGACTCGGTGTTCTGGCTGAGATACCAGTTCACAACGTTGTTTACTTCCATTACTTTGCTGTCCTTTCGCAAGTCGTCTTTGGGTTTACACATCAAGCCGTACGCCTTGCCGTCAGAGGCTCTGAGAACTACTTTTTTGGGACGGATCAGGGATAACATTACATCTACATTGTCGTCAATATCGTTGATATAGACCAGCTTTCTGAAAACCAAATCCAATACAACGTTTGACTACAAGAAAGCATTAACGCATTAAAGATACACACTAATAAACTCTTCATCCACAGTAACGCTTACTCTGGGAATGGTTCGTGTTCCCGATGGTTTAGCCCGATTCTTGGCAATGTAGGATTTAGAAAGATCTGGAAAGGAATCGACACCTTCCCGAACGAAGTGCTGCGAATCAGATTGGGAATTCCCTTGTGGAGAGATTTAAGACTGGCTTTCTGCAGGGTACAAATCCAGAAAAGTTATAACTTTATGTGTATCAAATACCAATTCAGAATGCGCTCCGATAACATTAATCCTTTCTTAATTAAGGAATTAAAAACATACCGACAAACTTCTATCTATGTGCTTATCACACAACTCGATAAAATTCTCCGAAAGCATTGTATAATCCCTGATTGCATTCTTCAGTTCTGGCTTCTTATTTTCCACACTCTTGTAGATTTCAAGGCAACGGCTACGACGCCTTTTATTAACAGACTGGCAATCAAAAAATACACTTGAAGTAAACCATCATATCTGATATATAATTAGTATGTTGGATATTGTTTTACTTTTGAAACAGCAATTGTCATCCACAATGCTTGGTGTGGGTGTGTGCAAATAATGGAAACAATTATATCCTTCAAGCGAGTCCAGGTTTCCTGGTTGGAGTGACATAAACGAGAAACGAGTTGCGAGAAGGCGGTCATCAAAACGTAAGCAGGGATAGTAGTTACTAATTTTTCTGTAAAAGCAAAATACCATCAACATTCCTTAGCAAGTGACTGTTTCATATAAATTATCTTTACTATCGTTATAAAGGGGGAATGTACTTATGGATACGTTCATCTCCTCCAGAATAGCCTCGACTGTCATTTTTTCCCGAGGACTGGTTGAACTGGTTCTTGAGCTGCTGCTTGAAGATGATGTGGAGTTGCTAGTACGGTTGCTGGCCTTGTTCTTACCGTTTACATGATCGTTGTGAACTTCCGCAGCGAAGTCAAACCAAATTGAGAGCAGTCGAGGTAGGCTTTGATACACGTATTTACAACCATGAAAGAGCGATTGCGAATAGTATCGTACAACTGTCACTTGTATTTCTCTGTAAGAATTTTTACAATTTTGTTAAAACCCCAGATTGGGGTTATTTATTGTGGCATGAATGAAATAACGGATCTAACTTGTCTTTTCTGTCCGAAGCACTCCACAAACGGTCATGATAGCTGCCCAAAGTGAAGTAATTCTTCTCGGAATCTTTGTATACGTCAACTGCTTCCTTGTATTTGGCAATGTAGTCCTCCATATTGAGTAATTTTTGCTCTTCGCAAAGTTTTGCGAAGAGTAGTAACGCTTTTGAACAAAGTTTTTTATCTGCCTCCGCCACAAAAGTGGTTAATGGAATTGTGCTACTCGTCGAGCTAGTGCCTGATCCATCACCAGTTGATTTCCAAGCATCTCTTTCAGGAAAGTATAAGTCTATCCCTGCCTGCAGTACTTGAAGGGCGGTCTCCTTCTCACCTTTTCGCGAGAAGATTTTCGCCTCCTGGATGAAAACCTTGGGAGACATGTACTTTTTTGCTTCAGTCAAACAGTTGTCGGCACGAATGAAATTACCACATCTGAAAGAGTAATTTAATGTACAGGTTATTTTTGCAATTTTAGCGAAAATAATTTTAAATAGTTTAACTTACTTGCTCGCATCTCGTGCAATATCCAGCCAACACTCCCGTATCGAGGAATTTAGTTGATCGCAAGTTTTAGGACTGGACCGGAACGCAGTTTTCATTATTTCAAACAAGCTCTAAAACAGAAGTTACCAACGTTAGTTAGGATCAAAGAAAAAAGTGCAAACACGACAAGAAAATACATTAACCACCCACCTTTCGAGCATTCAGGATCTGATCCACTACTTTCCTCGTTCTGGTCACGTTTTTCACTCTATCATCCCACTTTGACAGCATTCTCTCCACATCTTTTAGTAAAGCGTTTTGAGTGGATGCTCCCTTTCCGATTGCGATAAGATTACAGTGCTTCTTTAACAATTTCAGGCCTTCTTCTAGTTCCGCCAGGATGTGCAATCTGAAGAGCAAACAGTCACTTTTATCTGATACAAATACACATAAATACTTCGTCAAACTATTTACTTCATATTTGCTGGGGGGAAAACTTACTGAACAATACTAATATAGCCCCTCTTATATGAATCCATTTCTTCTGATGCCGCTACAAGAGGAGTCACCAATTTCGTCCGAATTTTTTCAACCAAATTCATCGCATCGTCAAACTTTTCACATTCTATTTTCGATATTATTCGAGCCGTTGCAATATTCCATTCGAAACGTTTATCCTCAATGGCAAGATTTTCGCATGGTTTCTCAAGACGCTCCACGTGATGCCTTAGATCCGTCCACTCCTTCAGTTTTACCAAAGCTTCCATCTGAACCCCTTCCAGTGTCATTTCCCACTCCGGTCTAGATTAATTTGAGCAATGAATTTTCAGCTTACTCAAGAAAATTTCCGAAGGCATTCTTGCAAAAATGCAAAACTACGTTCATCGTCATATCATACCGTTTTTGAAGCGTGCCTCTAATTAAAATGTCAGCTTTCCAAGGTTCCTCCAAGTTCAAGTACGCCTGCACAAGAGCATTGTGTGCAAACAAGTTGATTGGGTCGAGTGAAGTCATTTTTTCCAAGTTCCTAACGGAATCCATAATTTTGCCGGTTGCGGCATTTTCAAGTATCACTTCGCAGATTGATGGGTTGCCATCTCTAACTGAAGAAATTCCGACGACTGAGTCCATATCGTTCAATGACACATAGAGCCTCTATAAAATATAATTTATATGTGGTCTGCTTAGATAAGAGAAGCTTCAGGGATTCACATCCTTATAAGAAAAATAACTTACCTGCAAATAGCCGAGATTCTGTTGTAACTTTTCCTTGCTTGAATCACAACCAATCTCTTGTTCTAAGTAAAATAAAGCGGTGGCATACCATTCACAGTCAAATGCCACTTGAGAGATGAGATTCTGAAAACAAAACTTAGTAATAACTATTTGCAATTTGCAATAACTATTTGTTAGAATAAAATTACAAAAGCACTTCTTTGAACGGATACCTTTGGAACCCGGTTTAAGACGCTTTCGACAGCTGCCATGTTCGCTTCACTCATAGGAGGCGGTGTTACAGACTTGCTGCTTCGATTAAATTGATCATTGGCTTTCTTGAGACCCCATCTGCGCTTAGTAAGTCTGTACGATCTCAACAAGTGGTCCAGAATATTGAAAACAACTTGGGTACATCGAAAGTGGAACACGCTATCATTATCTACTTGAGTGTCATCCGGAGGTACACCCAACTCTGCTTGGCTGTCCTTCACTGGCTCAATGCTATGTGATTTCGCCTTCAACGCCCCTATTATAGTCCATTGCTCAAGGACAGCTGTAATCTCAGTCACCATTTCTTCACGCTGATCAGTCGAGCCACAGAATATAGCATACACTGAAATAGCATTGAATTGAAACGATGTTAACATTAACAAGGATCATTCATTATCATTAGTCAAAATATGGATTATTCGCTTACTGGCGACATGAGGAATTATATAATTGGCTATTCTCGGATTCCTGCGAAGCAAATACTTGATTCTGTTCAACAGCGAAAATGCTTGGGGTTCCGCATTAGAAACATGTGATATTAGCACAGTTAGCCAAGTTAGTAACCACGAATCAAAAGTTCTCCCATGATCTGATAAGTAAATGGGGCATGTGACGTTTCCTAGTGGCTGTTTGTATTCCATCGTGTATTTAGTTTTCAGTAATGGTGCAATCAGTTCTTGGTAGGCTTCCCCAAGTTGTCCCCATATTGGATCGTTCTTTGTCGGTTGCACTTTGAATTCTTGAAGTACTTCTTGAATGAGGCAAGCACAGTAATCAAAGTTTGTCGTGTCCTTGGCTTCTTGAAACTCGCGTATCAGTTCCTGGACGAATGGTAGACCAAAGGAAGCCATCTGTCCGGATATCGTCCATCCAACATGTGGCTTCCAACCAAAGTTATTATCATCACTGTTGCGAAATCTAACTGGATCCAACGCACCCAAGTAACCAAAACATTCAACAATGAGAAATCTGAGTTTGTCGTCAGAATCCCCTCGGAGTCCTGTCAGCAACGCTTCAAGAACCTTGAAAATTAAACCAAAGAGATCTCAGTCAGTTTATGTTTATTTCTAGGTCGAAGGTGTTAGGAGTGCGTAATCATAAAAGATTAGGAATCTATGTATTACCTGAGGAACTTGCTGGGGAGCCTTGGTCAAAATGAATCTCGCAACAAGCTCAGAATCAAATCTGAAAACGTCACGAAGTTTCTTGAAGGCTAGTGACCGAAGATGATAATTGTCGTGTGATAATTCCTTCACCAGAATTTGAAAATATTCTGCCCAGTTCTTTGCCCTTAAAAAAGTATAAAATCGTAAGTGGACTACGACCTGAATGTTCACCTTTTACAGTACCATACGAATTTAAAACGTACTTGATTCTGTTCACAGTTTTGCTTATGGTGTCCACCACTAGTTGGTCATCGCACTGATCAATTAAAAAGTAGAGTTCGTGGTGGAATGCTGAAGTTAGCTGACTCTTGAAGCAGACGAAATGGGCGATGAGACCATCCACCTGAGGACGCATGCTCGTGCTCCGTAATGGCAATAACGCCGCCAGTATCTGGCTGGTCATGGGACCGACGCAGTTGTTGTCGAGACTGAGGGTGGAAATAAAAGAATAATAAACTGCTCAGGTGAGCATGTTAAGTTTAAAAAAACTACTATTTAAAATTTACTTTATAGCTTACTTGTACGCGAATGCCTTCCAAGCTTCGTAGAGAACTTCAGCGTACTCTGCAGCACCTTCTTCCGTCATTGAATTTAGCGTTTTATAAACTTTAGAACGCAGGGGGGATATTTTGTTCTTCCCAACAACTTTGATTAAAGCAGTAAAAGATTTGATGATTTTCTTTTTCGCCTCGACAGTTTCAATCCTGCTGTGAAGTTTCGTGTCCAAATGAAGAAAGAAGCCGAGAAGTCTCTTGCCCAACAATTCTTGCTAAAATCATGAACATTATATCAAAATCATACGTTTGCTGAGAACTAGACTGTGGAAACTGGAACTACATTTATGAATACATTTGAATTTGAATCATGTTTACTTACAATTTCGGAACGAGTCGGCAACTTGCTTGTTCCTGTGGAGTACATCATTTGACTGCTTTCATCATCCCATTGGCACAAATGCGGCAAGCATCTGAGCACCTTATCCTCTCTGTCGTGCAATCGACATAGTGCCTCGTTCAAAATCCTTTGCTCTTGTTGCATCGCAGCGAACATAGCATCAAACGCGTAGAATCTTTTCAAGAACTGCAGACAATTGCTCACAGTGTCTGAACTGTGGTCTAATAGTAAAGTTGGGTAATAGTTCATAACCCATTCCTCCAAGAGCACTTGCTCCAGCTCGTTTGCTTGAGTTTTCATAGCGAGCAAAATGAATCTGCAGCCGGGTTCTGTATGAAGTTTCGGAACAACTGCTTCCAGCATTGTAGGGTAAAAACATTGAATAAATAATTTTGGAGATCGAAACTCCCCAAGTACAAGAAGTCTTCCCAAAAAATCGGCACACTTCTGCGCATCAGCCAACTCCTCGTCCCCTTGCTTCCGCTTGTAGAAAGCTTTGATAGAAACTTTGATAATTTCCTGAGAAATTTCAAGACGCACGCGGGCCATGAGCTCAGAAGGTGGACATTGATAAATGGCTGCACACTTCGTCATAATCTTCTGACAAAGCATTGTCACTTCACTTTTGTCAGTTCGCACCAAAAATCGAATCATGCATTTTACGAGCTCAATGAACACGGAAACACTTATTGAGCAGGAAACAAGTCGTAAAAATCCCTTCAGAATCTTTGTGTAGATGCTCAGCGGCATCTTTCCAGGTTCTTTTGCTTGTGTCACCATCAAAGGCAATGCACTGAACACTTTCTGAGCTACGGCGAGACGATCTGGACATACGCTGTTTATATCATTTTCTTCAGATAGAAGGATCCCAATTTTGTGAAATACTTCTTCGCACAAACTTAGCTTTCCTCCGACAGCGGCTTGTACGAAAAGAAGCACAACAGTTGGGGAAGGCACTTTCATATGGTTCCGACATCTTGCGATTAGCTCTGTTAGTGCTGTTTTCACCTGGTTTTCCATATTCAACATAATTATAAAGCATACTGGACTGCAAATTCGAAATGATTAAATATGCTGCAAATGTCACAGTCTCACCAGAAGAAACCTTGAGCTTAACAGAGGTGCGACGACAGTCATTATAGAGTTTATATATGATCCAGGTAACTCGACGTTCCCTTGAAAGCCTGTTTCTGCGTCTGAAACGCAATGAAGACAACCACTTTTTGCAGGAGCCGATAGTGAAGTAGACTGGCCCCGAACAACACTGTGGTAGCAGATGCACGGTAGAGAAACTATAGCCGCTCCCAAACTTGTCCTGACACCAGGATCAGTTCTCCATAAATCCTTTTCGATGACACCAACAGGAACTAGGAAGACTGTCTTCAGTGCTACAAAAAATAAAATAGCATGCCACGTCACAAGTGTACATATTGAATTCGATAATTCTTATTTTCTTGGACTTTCTGCTTACATAGTTCTTTGAAAGGCCAGCCAACATCAGCTATACCATTCAGCAACTGTGCAACAAGAAAATTATTATCCAAGGTTGAATCTGAATCTTTTATCAGCAAGTCGTACACGGATAGTACAAAATGATTCCAAGGTCTGAAGATTTCCAGACGAAGTGCGTGCGTACACTGAGCTACTTGTAATTTGGAGCCTAGGGATAAAGGACCCAGTTTTATGTTAACCGTTCTTATACTGCTGAAATTCGTCAGATAAATTAAACTTACTAAGAATAAACTGGCAATCATGTTTCGTAAATTCCTTGAAAGGTCTGAACTTCCGAGGTAAACGGTTATCGAATTTGGCAAGCCATGGCCATCCAGGAATGCTTAAAAGATGACTTTTGAGTGGAGCTGGCAATTTGATTTCAAACCACTGGCAGGCATCAAATTCAATCAACGTATCCAACACGGCCGAGTAGAGTTCTCGAGCTTCATTTAATGTCAGGCTAAACGGATAACACAAAAGAATTAGAATTCAATAGGTGACCAATGCGTTCCTTCTTCAGAAACCATACTTTAAAATATTTGCCTACGTTGAAATGATTGACAATGCTCGGAAAACGACATCACTCCATTGCTGAAAATGGCGTAGTTCGAGAAATTCGTATAAGACTGCAGGTTTTGTTTCAGATTCAAGCTCCTTCGTCACCCTCCGAACCATTTTCATGAGCAGACAAGTACTTCTGAGGAAGGCTGCTTCATTACATCGTTGCTGTTGGTTGATAATAGGCTGACGAACTGATGCTAAACATGATTCCCAGCGTTCCAGCAATGCTTTCCATAAGGGTGATACCTGGCGAGCTATGACCCTCCTAGTAGAACAAAACAGAAAGAAATTATAATAAATTATACCCAATGCAATTTAATTCAAGTTTAAAACGAATCGTCCATTATAATTCAAACGAAAGTAACCTTGTCTGCTGTAATATATGATCTTGTTTCAGGTCCTGTAACAACTTTTTCTCGAATAACGGATTCCCCATCTAAAAACGGAAAGTCCGATAAACTTCAAGCATACTAAAATATACACATGAAACTCAACACTGCCAATTTCATACTCACCACGTCGAATCCAAACCTTGCGACCAAAGTACTTCCCATAGAACAACCTGCTCCAATACGCTTCAGGACAGTTCGAGCGACGTCATTGCAACCACCTTTAAACACGAATTCATACCTTTACGGCTTTACGCATACATTTGACCTCTTATTAAGTTTTGATCGATGGTAAAATGATAATGCAGGGCTGAATTTGTGAATCTAAATATCCACCTTACCCAATGGAAGGTCCACATTTTGTGACTGAAATGCTTCCGATATTCTTGTTTCCAGAAGAGCTAGCCCCCAATCTTGTAGCCAAGTACCATAAGCACCATTATGAAGAATATCATATCTGCTAAATAGGACGTGCAAATTTTCCGCATCAATCGTGTTACTACAAGGTTCGATAAGAATTTGCTGGAATAAGCGCACCATTGTATCTTCCGTCTACGAAATTAAATTAACCTTAGTTTTCAATTCATTCATTTTCATTTCACAGCATCCATCACAAATATAATATTTTAAATATTGGCCGACTGGCGACTGACTACTTACCAAGTGATTTGTGGCAGGCATCAAGCAGCACGAAAGCCCCGACAAAACCGCCCCAACAGAACTTAAGTTCTCATTACTTAAAATTCGACCCATCAACTCCAATAGCAAATGTCGCATTTTTGGATTGAAAAAGTATATTCTCGGGAAGAGAATAGATATAGCTTCCAAAAAGTGTGGAATAGCCCACTCGTTTCCCTCCTGGAATTTAATATTAAATGACACCTTCTTCTTGACGCCTCCTTCGTGTGAGGGAAGACTAAGCTTTAAAACCTTCTCGAAATCCTGTCCAGACCTCGCAGGTGCTGTCAAATCTCTGATTAGTCTTAGAATAGTTGGAGTAAGATCAGCAACAATTTGAGGATGTCCGTTGCATAATCTTTGGCAAAGACGTCGTATTAGCGACTTAATTTCATCCTTCTCAGCCATTCCAATTTCCGTCGGTGACGCAAATAATAATGCTGCTAGCCCAGAGAGCCACCACTGCGCAAATTCCTTCAGTTCTCGCCTACTACTCAAATCCTCGACGTGTTCTCCGCCCGGATACCGTTTCTTTGCAAAAGTATTCGGCATTTGCTTCAAGCATGTGGAAATATTGGAGAGAAGTTCGTTAATTTGAGAAGTTACTCCACCGGAAATATGATCTAACTGTTCATGTATAACATAAATGACGGCCGTTCGCATATCTCGCGATTTCCCCGTAATTTCAAGCTGCTTTTCCGTTGGTTCCCCTTTCACTCCATCTTTGCTGTCCGAGGAAGTGTCGGCTGCTGCAGGTCTGGAAACTGGTAGATCAGGTCGCTTGAAAATATGCTGTTGAGGTAACGCTCCAGCTGCCACACCTGCCGTATTCGTGGCGGAGGTAGGATGTCTGCTCGCTTGGCCATTCTTCTCTGAGTTTGGAACGTGACATCCAGTGCTCTCATCCGAATCTGAGCCAAGGTCAAAAACATTGTAACCACATTGTGGCATCACCGGTAGCGGTGGACCAGGCAACTCTGTAGATGTCTTCTTCCGCTTCGACCTTGATTCCTCTTCCTGTCTTTCTTCACTCGAATTTCTTGTTCGTCTTATGGAAATTGAGGGCTTCGTTGAGGTGGAATTTACCCCTCCTCCTTTCGTACTCGCCGTTTTCTTTCCACCCATCATCTTATTGTCACTTGAATCAAAATCATCCGTCAAATCCACCAAATCGTGCAGATCGTCATCTTCCACTCCTCTCTTCGACTTTCTTTTCGACACCTTTGGAAGTGGTGGGGCACCCTTGAAATCAGTACTTCGCCTTCGTTTCGACATAGCTTTACTTTACACTGGTGACTTGGATCGGATCAAAGGGATGTACTCATAAAAAACTAAACTGACAATTTTATTAAAAGCACTATTAAAGAACGTCACCACCAGTCACCACACAAGTACCTGAAGTACCGAACAATAAACGAAATGCCAAACGGAGGTCAACATTTTTTAAACTAACGGTCTTGGTCTTTGTTTGTTGTTTCGGGTCTTCTTCTTCAAAAAAAGCACAAACTTGGAGATGAAGAGAAAAGAAATTTTACCTTTCTTTCCCGCACTAACTTGCCAAAACATTGTGTGCTCAATGCCTTTGCCAAAAGGCGTGAGTTCACGTTCATGTGTAATCCCTGTGGGTATACTAAAATATGCAAATGATGTATACAACAACAAGTACTTTGTTTGTTTGTTCACAACAAGCAAGCAAGCGTATAAACAAGGACGGTGGTGTGGGTGTGCGTGTGTATTGAAGGCATTTGTTTCAGTTTGAACTTTGATTTTTGTTTCAAGTCAAGTTCGAAGTTGGTCGTCCTCGTCAAGTTCGCAAGTTGGAAGTTGATAACGCGTGACAATTATGGAATGGAGGGCGCAGAACAGCGGAAGTCAGTGCCGATGGCTTCAACTTCAAGACAAATGGATCTAAATATTCCCGATGGAGGTGGAGGTGGGGATAGTGGGGAAGGAAGGGGAGGCGGAAACGAAAGGACGCCAGTTCAGTCAACACCTTCTCCGCATACTCCAAGGTTCAGGATTCGTCCCCCGAGAACTCCTACGTCCAATTTTAGCATTGAATTACCAGACGATGTATCGTCGGAGGATGAAAGTGAGGAGCTTGAAGGTGGGAGAGGTTCGCCAATAGATGATGACGATGATGAAGACATATTCCCGGAAGGATGCCCGATTTCAAGCAACTTGCGGGAGTTAGCTAGAAAGCGTTTGCGTCTGGGATCGTCGAGGAGTGGTTCACCACCTCAAAGTTCATCGGAGGCAGCTTTCGGGGAGAATGGAAGTGTGTATAGTTCAGTTATTCGGAGGAGGAGGCAGATTCTGGAAGGAGTGGCGGATGACAATACTACAGCTAAAGATGTGAGTCAAGAGTGCGAAGGTGGAAGGCAATAGGCAATTAAAAATTAAAAAATATAGCGACGGAGTCACTGTCAACTCTGCTATAATTTATGAACTGATTGATTTCTGCAGGTTGTTCTCTGCGTCTTCTTTGCACGCGAAAGACTGGCAGCAGCTTACTACGAACTGGAATCTGCGCAGGTAAAAATTTAAAAATTATTTTAATATTGGATATTTATTTTTTAGTCAACAATCCGCAAGAAATATTAAAAATGTATTTGTTAAAATAGCTTTGTATGCTGCCAGACATTGCTGATTCTCCACCGGGTTTTGAAACACTGAGAAGCTTAATTGGACAAGTTAATCCAACGTAGGTATATAATGTTATATTGAATATTCAAATATTTGCATCATTATAAAAAATTCTAAACAATTTATAATTTTTCAATTATATGTCACAGATATATTATAATCAATCAAAATTCTGATGAGAATTTTCTTAAAGTGGTGAATGAGGTGACTGGTCACACAATTTTGGCTGGTCCTGGAGACTCTCGAGACGAAGGAGAAGAAGGTGCAAGCGCCCAACCCAGTCTGCAGCGTGGTTCGGCAAATCTGTACTGCCTCCCTGCCAAGGACTTTAATCCAAACGTTTGCAAGCAAAGGGTTCACTCGCTCAAACTCCAGTACGAACCGGCGAACCTTAATCCCCAAGAGCATTTGATGTTTGTAACGTCCATAATTCCGTTTGGAAATGATAACTTGATCCGGACGGTAGGATGCCTCCTCAACTTCCTCGACAAATCGGCAATCGAGTTGTTTCAGATCGAATTAGTAGAAAGACAAGTTCCAGTGATTGATGTGGATATATGTAAAATGTAATCATTCATTTGATTCATTCATTGTAATATCATAGGTAAATCCTAAAACCCTCTGTTGTAATACCAGTTGCTTCCTATTTTCAGGGATCAAGTGGTAATTGTTGATGAAACAGCTTGGCGTAGTCTCCAGATTTTTAGTATAGACTTCCATCCATCGTCTTTTAAATGTGGAACATCCTCTGCGAGCAAAGAAGGTCTAAGCGTGTACAGCATACTCAACCAATGCATAACGACTCAGGGAGCGAAGAAATTAAGACTTATGCTTCTGAGACCCACGAGAGATATGGAGATTCTGACTAGTCGCTATGATGTGATTGGTTTTTGCATCAACACGGATAACAACGAGTTCGTCAAGTCTGCTAGAGATTATTTGAAATCAATTAAAAGTATTCCGGTGAGTTGTTATTGATTTTGAATGTTTTAAGACCAATATTTAAAGCCTTATTACGAACGAATGTACTCCCATATTGCTATGCTATTATAGTTGTGCGTTGGCTTATTTAAATTGTTAGCCTTTTTTCAACAAACTTTTGGCGACGGCTCAGCGTTGGGAGTCGTCGCGTAGCCAACGCACAACTATAATAGCATAGCGATATGGGAATATGTTATTGTATGATGTCTTTTCTCTTTTGCTGTTTATTGAAGAAACTTCTGTACCGCTTGTCCCTATTTCACGCCACGGTTGCCGAGTGGAAGGACCTGTATCAAACAATGTATCACTGTATTTTACTAGCAGAGACTGCCGGATCATTTGCTAGTGCTCCTTTACTAATTAAAAACGTAAGGCATTAAAGTGCATCCGAAAACGCAAATACTCGTAATCATTTTATAAAATTAGCCATTGTTTTCCAGACAGTTGCGGAATGAAGATTTTATGAACGTCCTGAGGACTCTGACACAGGAAATGATGCGAGTGATAGACTTTGAAGACTCATTCACTTCAGGTAGAATCGTGGCACGCCAAGGGATAGACGAAGCCTTGGATAAAAGTAAATTATTTTTACTGTAAATATTGCGAAAAACCTCTTAAAAAAGTGATTCGCTTTTAGGATATAAAAATGGCTTTGGCTTTTTATAGAAAAACGACAGTATGCTTGCCTCCCTGAAATAATGTCTGTTGTGGCGAGCGAAGAAATGAATGACTTGCCACCGTTCGCAAACCAGTGTTGCGTCGTGTACATTCCTGAAATTGGCTATTTGCTTGCTGTTAACCTCTGGAGAGAGAATTTAAGCGACGACGAGCTAGTCCTGGAGGGCATCGAATATCGAGTGAGAGGATTTCCGAGTTCATTTTTACTAATAACCCTAAATAATCGTATAATTATTTCGTATTTGCTTTCAGTTTAAATCAAAGGAATTCGCTTACTACAAAACTGCTCGAATGCGTGGTATGATTATAAGTACGATTAATACATGCGTAAAAACGAATGCATTTTGTATTATGTTTTGAATATTAGAACTAGATGTTATTTTGGGCGACTGCTCGGTTGCAATCCTGGAGAAGGAAACGGTGATTATGGTCCGTCTAACTCAAATGATTCTGGAAAAGTCATCTATTTTGAACAAAATCGGAGACAGAGTTTCCGAGTTAGATACGTGAGTACTTTTAAAATTGTGAGCAATGTAATATCATATTTTGAAGATATTGTATTGTAAACTCTTTTATTATCTTACAGCTTAATTGCACTATCAATTGTTGCATTAAACTACAAGTTTGTTCGACCAACGCTACTGCCCGCAGGAAGTAGACTGAGCATTATAGATGGGGTGCACCCGATTTCAGATTTAGTCTGTGAGTTTGTACCCAACTCCACAATATTTGAAGGTTCTGAAAAAGTCGTGATTTTAACAGGGCCGAATGCCAGTGGGAAAAGTATTTACTTGAAACAGGTATGTCTTTCAGATCTAAATTGTTGCCCATTGAAGAATTTGTTTTAACTGCTTTTCTCGTTTCACAGGTTGGAGTAATTGTGATACTAGCACTTTGTGGCTCGTTTGTTCCTGCTACCAGCGCTGAAATTCCACGTTTTGATAGAATTTGCACTCGTATTCATGACATAGAATCTGTGGCTACCGGATTCTCTACTTTTGTAGTGGATGTTAATCAGGTTAATCAGTTTCCCTTTCAAAAGTATTAAATCTAAGATGGTAATAATTGTTGTTAATCTAGAAACTGTGTATACTTTTTCAGATGTCTCTTTCGGTACGTTCGTCTACACGGAATTCGCTCGTGATCATTGACGAATTTGGAAAAGGAACCGCTGAAGTAGATGGACTCGCAATCCTCGCAGCAAGTTTACTGAATTTTATCGACAAAGGCGATAGTTGTCCCACAATGTTTTTATCAACTCATTTCTTTTCCTTGGTCCAGTATCTGGAAAAATCTTCACTAGTAAAATTCCAGGTTGGCAAATCACTTTCGGATTTTGTTAAAGTAGAGGTGTATTAGTTTTAATTACCATCCTTCTTCCTTCGTTTCAGACAATGAAGTTCATTGAGCACGAAGGCTCCATTACCTTTCTCTATGAACTGCAGAATGGGCACTGTAAGAGTAGCTTCGCTCAGGTCGTCGCCAGGGCTCAGGATATTTCGGAGAACGTAGTTAAACGTGCAGTAGAAGTAAGTAACATTACTCATTAAATTATATGCTTATCTTTCGATTTGTCGATCGATAAAGAAGAAATTTTATTATTATGGAAGCTTGAAGCTGCTGCAAGAGGAGAAAACGTAGCCATCCAACCAAAATCCACGCAACAGCAGGAGGATATGGAGGAGGCAATGTGCAATATTACAGACGAATTCCTAGAACTGGATTTGAGTCAAGTGGACGGAAGGGAGTTTCTCCGAAAAGTGAAACGAATAATGGATCAGTTCAAGTAATTTAATTTGAATTGTATTCAGTGTTAATGGAATGGGTAATATTTTTGTTTAAAGCACTTATTTTATGAATTAATTCTAATTTGAATATGTTAGTGTTTATTTTGTAAATTCTGATTTATAAACTTGACATCAATAATTTTCATTCATTCATACGACTATAAGACAAACGTGTAAGAATAGTTTTTCCATTAATCATTAGTACAGTATTTCTTAACAAAATCTTAGAGACTTGGCTGGAAAGTCGCAGTCTTCAGTTTCCGGATTGTAAATAAAATCATTTGG
>JAQFZW010002115.1:0-19690 GCA_034687055.1 Heteromurus nitidus
TGGTACACCAACCGAAGCTTCACTTTTTTGGAGGGGTTTGAAAGAGCATAATCTATCTCTGTTATAAATTATCTAAGCATTCAATAGCCTAAACATAAATTCAAGATCCATATACCTAAAGCAACCTAGCAGATAAAGCGATCACTGATCGGGATGAGTAATGCGTGAGAGTTCGACATTGGCGTTCTTCATCATTCATACAGGGATTTCATCGATTTTTCCATCTGCAGTTCCACCTCAGCGTCCTTTTATCTTCTCAGCAGCACTTTCTTCAATCCAAGGATCTAAATCATATCAAAAGATTGGAATACTGATGAAACTATTAACATGAGCTCGTAAGTTTGGGAACGGGCGGATCCTCCGATATTCTGAAGGTCAGTCATTTTCACTGGCATTGAAAGAAACGGTTGAAAACCTTTCGCTCCAATGGAAATGGAAATAGAATTCCCATTACAAGCGAAAGAATTGTACTTGAGTTGAGTGTAGGTGGAGTTGAATTACGTATTGACTCCAAAACGTGAATCTGAACGCAAAGCCACAGTGCTCATGTGTGTTTATGGGTTACAAGGAATGAATGAAACTACTTCCTGAAATGACATGCCTTGGCATTCAAAAATGAATTGGATTCTATATTGCCATTTGTGGAGTGGGAGTGCGAATGAAGATTATATGGCATACTGTCGCTTCCTTATGCGCATACAACCTCACTCAGATACCTATCACAATCATGAGTGCAGCTGTTTTATGTGACGAGAGCATTTGTGCATAACGAGTTGTTTTATGCGAAAGCTTTAATAATGCGTCAGTATGTACCACTTCTACTATAAGGCTATGAATGCGAGCAAGAATAATGTTTTATGAGCTATGATCTTAAATATAACGCACAAATACGGCTTATAATAAGATACCGCTAGTGACAAAGATGATCCTCGACACCTCAGCAGATTCCTTGCTCTACACCGCTTCTGGTGAGTGAGTACAAACAGTTAAATTACGAGCGATTTCATGACAGTGACAGATTGATCTATCATAAGTTTGGATGAAAGATAAAACTAGCTGAATATGAGAGAAAGACAGTGGTATATAGAGACATAATAGTAAAAGTTATCCGATGACACACAAACCATACTTCCCGAGTGAAAGTGACGTTATTCTGTGCGCATCATGTGTACCTGACAGAGAAAGCATGCAATTATATACCGCATATGTAGGTGTATGCCTTGGTTGGGTTGTGCATTTGGCAATTTAAAACAAATATGTAAATACTCGAGGTTTCCATTTCAGAACGGAAGTACTTAAATTGTTTACACATACTCCAACCACCATCTACATTAACTTATGCCTTTAGATTTAAACGATTTGAAGATACTGTAAGGAATTTTTAAAAGAAAATGAGTACATGGTATATAGAAACGTGTGAAATTGTTGTTTTCTTAGAGAAAACTTGTCACGAATTCATTCCCCGGATTAAAGTGTAAAGCCCTATACAAACTTTTGTTTGTACGCACGAAGCACGTCATATTTTATTCGCGATACAAGGATAGCATAGCGCCTGAAGAGATTGCAAAGGTGTCATGTTTATGTTTTCATAGTATGCAATTTCAGAACTACCAAGTGTGTATTTTTCAATGTTGCTAAAACATAAAATGATTCATCTGCCTTTGTCTTTGAATAAGTCTAGTTGAACCAGTTGACTACTTTGAATAAGTATCTCTTTTAAAATGGGCTCAACAGAGGTCTCAACATATTTAATTAGTTTTTTAACAACGTTCACGAATTCATTAGGATAAATTCGTTACCAATCTTAGTTTTTTAACCCTATATACCCCGACGAGCCAACGACCAGCATTGATTACTTTGATTAGTCAATGAATGTTAGGTTGTTAATAAAGATAGGTTTTAGAATGATTGAAAATTGTCATTAACGAAGTACGATAAAATCTTTCAGTAAATCATTGAAGTTCGAAAAACTGTCATCAGGAAATCGTGATTTATGTTATTTGGTACATGGAAATCGTCAAATGCAAAATGGACGTGTGAGCTTTTCCTGTTTCAGAGGTAGGTCTCAAGCCGTATGTATATGTATATTATGGAATTCTGACGTATACATTGTGAAATGAATTATTCTGAGTATATAATTTAATCAGCAAAAACGTATTAATAAACGCTCATGGGAAAAGGTACATAAATCAATGTAAATATTCGTTATAGTTTGATAGCTTTGGTCAACGCTCTCCAGAACTCCCGTGGCTCCCTTATTTGGGTGGGCTTCTTAAGTTCTGGTGACCATTCCGGATGATTCATGTTTGCAATCCCTGGACCGTTTACCTAAAAACCAAACGAAGTCAAATATACATCAATTGTGTTACTTACGAAAAACCGACAAAATCAACACGATATCCAGCAGACAGATTCCAGATTACAATAAAAATTGTTTGTGTCTCGAAACTTTTTTGAAAGTGTAAACGTAAAGACGTTCAGAACGTGAATGTTTTAATAAGAGTATGAGTGAGCAGAATATTCTGTTGTGTAAAATGAGTTGTTTTCACTAACCAACGGCTTGCCATGTTTTATATAAAATATCCAGAATACAACGCGGTCGAAGGTATGTGCGGAGAATATTTTTATATATTTATCGCGTGAACAAAAGTCGACTCTGTTCTAGACCTTCATACATTACTCAAATTGAATTAATTCACTGTCTGGAGCAAATCTAAGTGAAACGCACAACGCAAGTCTACTGCATACCTTAATAAGTTTACGACTACAGGCATATAATTAAGCATCCAATCACGTCGCATGATATTTAGAATTCATCATTGTTACGAATAAAGTTGGTTTCCCACATCATAAAATTTGCAGTAAATTGTTTTGAAGTTTCAGATTAGTTTACCACAAGATGTAAGTGCTATCGTTTAACTTCAAAACTAACATTGACTGCGAAGTTGGCACTCCATGACTTATTAGTATGTAATGCTTGAGGTGAAAGTTTTAAAATCCCAGTCTCAGAACATATACGCAGGCAACAACACATTGTAAGCATATACGTCCTTCAAGTGAATCAATTCATCCATCACGTGCCCACTCACTCACCTCACGTTTATATGTGGTCTGCAAACTTTTCCAAATAACAATTTTCTTAATGTAATTTGCTTACCCTGAATATCGCGGTCATCCCTTGGTACGGTGCAGGTGTTCCCGTAACTGGTTTGTAGTGTCCGAAATGACGAATTCGGTAGTAACCTGCCTCTGCATTTGCAGGCACTTTCCAAGAAATTTCGATAACGCTGTCAGTGCTCAAAAACTTGGGACGAATCCAGCGCATTCTGTTTTTGAAACGTAAATACATATGGATGAGTATGGGGAGAATATATATAAGGCTTGAAATGTCTCATCATAAGAAAGATGCCTAAGAACTAGAGCCATATTTCATTTTAGGCAAACAAGTCAAACCCGCAAGCCACAACACAACACGACCTGCATTGTAAGACGTACTAACTTTCTCCTACGACTTTCACCATGTGAGGCAGACAGAATCCTACTTAATAATTTTTGTGTTTTCCTTATTCAAGTCACTTTCAAATCTTTATTTTCGTATAATTCATTATAGCTCGTTCTTGGTTCATATTATAAGCAAATTGGTGTTTACTTTAAATATATTCAAATTGGAGAAGGTAACTCCAATTGCCTACAATTGTCTCTACTTTCGTGTACAATGATTAGGGGTGTGAAGTTACGATTACGAGTTCTATTTGGGGTAGCATGATTACTTTCGTGCGTACATATATAGGATTCACAGCAAAGAAGTTGAATCTTCTTCGATCATTTGTTTCTAATAACTAATAACACATCCATTATGTGTGCTAATTCGTGTGAATGGAACGTATACTCCATTGAGAATGGGAAGTACGGAATGCGTGTTCATATCCCTTTAGAATTTGTGAGGTCAAACAGTCGAAGTGACCAGTAATGCACTCGGTATTTCACTTACTTCTGCTTTAGCCAAAAAATTGAAAAGAGTTAAAGTGCTGTTGTAAAACTGTTACTTTCCACCTATATAGCCTGATCGAACTGTACAAATCAATTCACCCATATTCAAACTTGCCATTCATCACTATCATGAGATCATGACTAACAAACGTGTTATGTTATCACCGAATAATTGTTTGCTAAACTCGTTAATACAGTTGTGCAATACATACTTTGTGCTCCAGTCAGCATCAGTTGCAACTGTTTTCCACCTGGATGTTCCCACGTCCATCTCAACAATGAGGAAAGTTCCTTCCCGCATAGGGTCGTTTCTTGGATGACCTCCTACAAACTGGGTGACAACTGTTTCCCCAGGATTTACCTCCGGTACTGGCTCTACCAAGACATCTCCAAACGTTTTCAACAATGGAACCGTGTCCACTGCAACGGGGGCAATGAGAGACCATTGGCGATGGAGGAGATTTGGTGGAGAAGGGCCTGCATCTAGATTAGCGCCCTAGGATCAAGTGAATTCATACCTGAGCAATGTATTTATTTAGTATTTAGTTGTCGCAATTATTGTCCGCTGGTTCTACATATGTATATCTAAGGACAAGACAAATGTTTTCTCAAATACTAAAAGATTTATACGATTAGGTTACTAAAAGTAAGAAATTGGTGAAGGGAATATGGTAAATGGCATATTTTCAAAAGCAGAAACTCGTGGACTCAAATGTCGAACCTGAAAAGCTTTAAACTGGATAAAAGCAGTAAAAACGACTTCCAGATTTTTAGTGTGAAACATTATCCCGACACCCGTTTAGTCTGTTCTTTTGTTTTAAATACACAAAGCCATATAATGCCATAACGGATCATCCTTGTCTCTAAGTACGACTCTATTAAGTGGACCCTATTCTAGTGTAAATGTATAGGTGAACTAGCATATATTATGCAGTAAATTCTCTGTCAGGGATCACAAAAACGAGAATAATAAAAGTTTAATCTCACGGTTAGCATAGCCTCTGCAAGATTACTGTACTGAATCATGTAAGCTCCCAGAGTGTGTGGTCCATATAGTGTAGAAGCGGCTTCGTAACGTTGTTTCCGATATTCCTCGTACGTCGCTATGTAGTGAGTGTACACATTACTCAGACCAGCTATTACAACGTGCGGAGTAGGGCCATTTGGTTGAGCTGTTCGTACAACTGTCTCGATGGCTTTTCGAAGCCTTCGTCCGGACATTGTAGTTAACTCTCCAGGAATTGCAACCATGTATAAATTTCCAACTCGAAGAATTTGCGTTTCTACAATATTTGGAATCCAAGCATAAGGATAATTCGCTTCTCCTACATTAAGGAGAATGGGTTTCGGCCTATAGGAACAAAATACCTTGTTGCAAGTCTGTATGTCTTCATGTCATTATTTAATTTTCAATGTAACATAACGGCATGTACAATAACTTCAATGAAGGGCTGACATGAAAATCCTTGATGGACTACTGCGAAGTAACTTACCTTTGGCAATCTAATTGCTGCCAGGTAGGTGGCTGCAAAGCATTCACTATCAAATTCCAAAAGTCGCTTGATGAATTACTTCCTTGTGTGAAATCAAACAAACCGGGGCCGTCTGTTGTTCCAGCTCCAAAACTAATACCAAGGGCACCGGGACATGTGGTTACGGGGGTTTTGCCAGTTATCGGATCGATTATATCCCACTACGAAATTATAAGATATGAAGCAATCCTTTCTTCTTCTTCTTCGGAGAACACATTTTGAGCAAACAAACTAAAGGGGTGTATCAGTTATTCGTAATTCGTTACCTCAGCCCAGTTCATGTCAAGAAACTGATGAATGGATTGAACATTCCCTTTCAATTGTTCTGCTGTTCCTGCTTCGTTTTTATATAGTTTGGACGCGGCTTCATACTGGCGTCTGCCAATTATTTCACAACTTTCTTCCATGGTCTCTCCTGGACCAAATGCGATGCAAGGTTGAGTGCAATTTCCAATTATGGGTCCACAATTACAAGTACTAGTTTCATAGTCACATGGACTTCCTTGGTCAGGGCCGGAAACGCATATTGCTTCCTTTATGTTGGGCGACACATCGCCTAAGTTGCTTGAGGCAAACGCAGCGACAAAGTCTCCTTTCCCCGCTAAAGCACCAGGATTCATTTCAGACTCAAACAACTGGCTTGCATATCCTTTATTGTCCCCGGAGAGAAGGGTGTTCGTGTTGTTCATAGAAGTTGGGTGAACTGGGAACCAGTTTATCGAACCCAGTGGTGACCCGTCAGGAGTTTGAATTCTTAGCAATACCATTTCCTTGTCGACATCATGTTCATATCTATCACAAATGAAATGATCCAATCCAGCTAATTACATTTTGACGCTTTCACTTTATGTGCCTTAGCTTAGCTAATTATTAATTTAATGGTATCAATTGCTTGAATCAATTACAACAAGATTTATGTTGCGGACCCATTCTCATAGGACCAGTTACACAGAAAATGGGGTATTATGAGCTTCCATTAGTGAGCGTGCATCAAGTGTTGCAAATCAAGTTAAGTAGAAAGTTACTTTGAGAGACAACACCCTTCTCTTATCTAACATTCATTCAAGCATTACATAAATGTTGCAACAAACGACGACGACATCTATACTGAATAAAGAAGTCACGGATTCCTGACTGAATTTTTAGGAACTGCAGATTAAAGGTAATTTAATATATATTATAAATTGTAGCTGTGTTTACGAGTCACGAGTGAAGGTGGATTGGTAGAATTGGAAAGTGGAATGACGATGATGATTTTTACATTCACTGAGATTCATCCAACCAATATGCTTATCATCATTTATCAAAGATCTAAGTTAGTTTTTGATCAGGCAGAAGAAGCGATATATTTACAGTACTTACTCGGCTCGCTCATCTTCTGGGTTGGCCAAATAGGACGAAGGGCTTCGGTTTGCATTGGCTTCTAGGAGAATCCCTTTGTCAATAAATAGCCTTCCAGGTTGAAGCTTAGCATAAGCTCGTTCAATACTTTGCACCATGCCGTCAACAATTGCGTAAAAGCTAGACTTTAGAAATCCACTGCTGGTAATACCGTACATGAGGTACTGGAGATAAGCTCCGGGACCACTGTGGGTATGGGTGCCACTCAAGATAACGTTCGCAGTTGTGAATAACATTCCGTACTTTTCCTGAAGTCGTTCTATAACCTATGGAAATCATAAGAAAGGAAAAAGCAATAGAAGTCCAGAAAAGAAACTGGTCCCGTGACGAATCTAGTTCTGCTAGGTTCTCATGCAGCTTACTTCACCTTCGCCCGAAAGTACAAAGCAATTCTACGCGCATTTATTATTTATTTAGCCTGCTACCTTAATTTTAATTGCTTGATCCACCATTCCAATGTCCGCTGACACAAAAGTAGCCATTTCAGAACCAGATTTGAAGATGAAAGCCCTTGAGTAAAGTCTTGTGTGGATGCCTGCTGCTTTTTGAGTAAGACTGGCGTACCCCATCTGAAACCGAAATCCATTTATTTGCAATGTGCACACTTTCACCAAAGAAGGTTTGCGAAGAAGTTTTTTAAAACCTTTATTGAATGTGAACACGCAATAATTTACCATTCCAATGTCGGCTGCTGGTCCAGTGACATCAGCAATTCCAACGCCAACTTCGTAGTCGCCATTGTCGTTCGCTTGAACAATTGCGAACGATGCAAATCCTAGAACGAAGGCTAAAATTAACGTATCTAATAATCTAGCCATTGTGCTGTTTGAAATTCTAATGTACAATGGACGTGGACCACCTTCCTTCACGATATTATCACACACAATTGGCCACAAGATACTCAGGGAGATTTATTTCAGTCAATATTTTAACTTGATGTCCGATTGAACTATAATTATTGTCAAGTACTTTATTGATCTGATTGGAATTCAGATAATATCCTGTATCATATCTTTACCGAACCAATCAATGTCAATATTGTCAATGTACATAATTTCCCGATATGAAAAGTGTGTGTAATATGTAACGTAACGCTCGTAGCCAGTTACGATTTCGCCATTTTCATCGAATCTTGTCATACTCAAACGTTCACTATCTCGAATGTCTCATAAATGTGATGTGATTTTAAAGGAAAATCTGACCCTGAAAGTCCATACCCGAGATGTCCTCTGGTGCTTATAACATCGACGTGTCCGTCAATTCGTGAATGTTCAGAAAATATGTGACAGATGCTCCGATGTGCAAATAATTGATATCACATGAAATCAGCATCTGCTTCGTATTATCTTGTGGGACAATTTCTGCTGGGAATTTGGCAGATATTTAGTTATGTATTGGTTCAAAGAACATTTGAGATTACGTTACGATAATTTAACACAGATCGTCTTTAGATATACACACCTTCTGAATTAGTAAAAAGGACTTTATCGTTCAAATTCAATGTATACGAATTCCATTAATTCTGTTGCATGAATGCTAAAACAAAGCTCGCTAACACTTAAAACTTGAGTTGACTAATTATTTTCCCACTGCACACCTACACACTTTGTGCAAATTGAAACTTCAGCCGACATATAAAAGCAGAACTGCACCTTCGTCTCGTCACTGTGTAAAATAGAAAGTCTGACAAGTGTTATGCCCATGATTTGCCTGACTCCGAAAAATATTTCAAATACTATACTTCTTGATTCCGTAGTTTTAATAAAAGAAGCATTTAATGGTGTTGGATTGCATGGTATGCATATTATGCTTATGATTAAATTATGTTCTTTCAGTTACGCAGATAGAAATGCATGGGCTTTCAGGTGGCTTCACTGACTTTCACAATCAGCATCACGCGTTATGCAATGTACCTGTTTCAAAGTGGTCCTTGGTCTAGTCTGAAAAATCCCGATTTTTTTGCGCGCATAGATACGTGCACACAAGATTTTAACCCAAACTCTGGCTCTAAATTGCACAAAAAATAACTTAACGTTGCAAGTCACGAGAGCGGGCTAGAAAAATATGTCGTGGTTGGATCCGAATGTATCTCTCTAAGCGGCTGGTCTGGCTTGTGAGTTTCTCCATCTGGGGTAGATTAGGCAGAGGGTAACAAAATCAGGACGCTAAAACCCGTTCATAGATCAAAGGGAAATAAAACTCCTATACATCGCTCACAATCCCTCAATATCTAAACTGATCCATGAATTCGCTAATATTTGCTAGTAATTTTATTCAGAAACATATATGTACAGCCGAGAAGAGGACTCGCATAAGTTTAATAATATTTGATGACAGATTGCGGATCAAGGTGGGTTACGTTTAGGTGGGGCATAATCACGCAGCGAAAAATGACAATGAAACGAGCTGGCTTGCACAGTAAAACTCAGTAGCTAGGTTCTTTAATCAGTCAAAGATATCAAACATAAATGACTCACAACAAGCACTGTCGACTCTGTAGTGTACAAATTAATAAATATGGCACGGTGTCTAACTTAAAACGAGCACAACTTTGAATTCGAATGATAATAATATTTAACGAAAATGACTAACTGTATATATCACTACAAAACCGCGTAGGGTTATCGAACGTACAGAGCTAACTTCACTTCTGCTCATCGCTGCTCCTGGATTTTTTCGCTGCCTGAAGATACGAGGAAGTTTTTTCGTAGACCACGAAGGTGATGGCAGTTGCGGGTACAACTCTCGTTAGATTTGGAACCAGTCCTTTATAGAAACCTCGCATGCCTTCATTTCTATACAATATACGCAACGAATATACCGAAAGTTTAATAAACAGGATTGATAAAGGTGCACTTTGGTTTATGCACTGTGTCAACTATAAATTATATTTTGTGCAAACTCAAAAACGACTACACAAACATTGTCGGAGACGAGAACTTGAGAACATCAAGTCATCACATCGAAACAGAATGTAAGGTATGAGGAATTTATTTAATAACAAGAATGGAGTCGATATTTTCACGAGAACGCTCTGCGCTTTATACAATACACGTCATTCGAGGAAAGTTACAGTTAAACTATTTTATCAAAGTGGAGACGTTGGGTAGAAAAAGATCGTTATCTTAAGTTACTTATGACATTTGCGTTATATAAATATCGTGCCTATCAAACTAATTCATCCAGACCCGCTAGATAAAAAGGAGTAATCGTAAACCGTAATGAATTGGTACCTACAGTCTTAAGGAAAGCATGTATATCCGCGTATCATGATACTCGACTTTGACGACGACTTGAAGTGATGTTAAAATGTTAACAAACATACATAATATGAATTTATATAACATGCAACACTTGCTAAAAAAATTCTAAAACGCATCATTTATAACACGAAAACGGAAGCTTCGAACGTTACGATTTTGTACACGACGATTGTATAAATTCTATGTACGTCTTTAAAACATGCACATTGAAACCCAACAAACCACGAAGTTATCGACCGTATCTAAAATCAAAGATTTTCCTGATATATACAAGTTATAAAATGTGAAACCCAAATTGTATTCCTATCATTTCATAAAATGACTAAATCGATATGTGCCTACATATTTATGTTAGATAACAAATCGCGGGTTAGGATTGCTGGAACAATGGATCTGTTATGCTTTAATTTGCGCTACAAAACCAGCTTTCCACCCTACCTACCCAAACGTGTTACGTGTAAGATTTTTATCCCTCTAACTTTACAGTTAGGTAAACTAAATGAACATTTTATCAACTTCTTGATGTGTTCGTAAATTTTTCATAAATTAAAAACACAAGGCATATATTTGGCGTGACATGAACAAGGTAAGGGGTTAGACCCTTGTAAAAACCACGTATTCCTTCATACCTCCAAGTTTGACGCATGACATCCATGACGCCCTCGTAATTCCTGTGCTGATCCTGAAGTCTTGCACGCACTACTTGGTATGGATACGTGCTTCCTGCAGCAATGAGTTTCGAGACAGCAGCAAAGGACAAATATTCCACAGATTCCTGGGGAAAAAATATTTAAACATTTTTCAAACGAAACCCTTTACTTACTTATTATGCATAAAATTCTCCCATTGACACAGAATATAAAATATACATGCAAATACTGTTTTAAAATTAAGCATGAGACAAAAGTGTTTTTACTTACCAACTTTGCATCGATAGGCATATTTCGATATTTGTTGTAAACAGTCTTCATCTCTTCGTAAACCATAAACTGTATTGCTCCGTGTGAAACGCCAAACATGCCTGGAATAAACCCTCGGTACAAGCCCCGGATCCCTTCCATCTTATATACTTTTACCAATGCATCAGACATGCCCCGGTAATAAATACTGCTGGGATTTGCTGCTGCTCCGGCGCCTGTAATTTTTGTAGATCATTAAAACATATTAGTAAACTGTCAAGTAGTTTCATGCTTTCTCCTAGTATAGCATTCGTAAAATTCAATCTAATCATATTTAGTTAGATGTTCGCATATATTTACTCCTTGATTAATCTTATCATTAATTCCATACCTACTAGTTGAGGCGAACCAGCAACAGGTGCTACTGACCCATATTGCAAACACAAACGTGTTTTTACAACCCACAACGGATTAGTGACAACTAGCGTCAAGAGACCAGCTTCTGCGGCTATTGTCATGTGTCCAGACGGTCCCAAATCCTTTTTCGTATCCCCACCCTGCCAACTCGTTTTAAGGGAGTTGTAAAACAAAAAGTACAATCCCCAGGCACTTCCAGCACCCCACACATTGGGCGTCACGCCTCTGCAAATGTAGAGAACAAACTGCATTTTAATTCATGGACAAAAATCAACATGCATAACAAACTGCTGAACTGTTTACCTGTAGAGACCCCTGAATCCTTCATCCTTCAAAATTGATTTAAACGCATGAAATAGCCCATTATATTGGGGCCGAGAACTGAGACCATCATTGACTGCAAATCGAATCTTTACAAGATCAAGTGGATGTAATATCAAGGTTGAGGCTACACCTCCGGACACGCCAGCAACTAGATGCTCCATTCCAACGTATGAAAAGAAGGGCTTTTTACTGTCGAGAGGGGGCCGACTATGTAGTCCTCGGGCGGAGGATTTTATCGGAACTAAGTTGTCGACTTTAGTTTTCTCCGTGCTACTATCTGGATTGATGACGTGCAGTGCGTGAACAGAAAATGGCTGAAAATAAAGTTTACTCAGGTATCCTTGAAGAACTTGTGAAAGGGTAAAACTGGCGTCTGGAACGCTGAACACTGTCCTCTTTTGCACACGGGAACATTTCTCACAAAATTCAGATGACAAGTTTGTCGTCTCTAAACGTTCTCTTTCACGATCAGCTAGACCAAGGTGTTCCGTTTCAATTTCTCCTCTCATGTCTTGTCCAGGGAAGATGTCTACACAAAATACATGAACAAATATTTAAGTATATATTTCTGGGATGACACTGTTTTAATTAACGAATGGTAGAGCTTCAACAGCAAGTACTTTTCCAAATGCTCTCAGTGGTCATCTCGTATTGAAAATATTGAAACACGAAGGTTATATTTATATGGTGTCAGCCAAATTTTAAGCATGCCTGGAACGATAGGATTTCTAGCATTCAGAAATGTTACACAAGATACAAAAATCTCTTTCGCCACTCTTTCGTTGACTAAAAGGATAAACTATAATCAAGCAGCCAGATGTACTTTACTTACAAAAGTTATAAATTTTTAATCTAAGCATGCAGAATGACCCTTTTCCTTTCGAGTCCAGTTTTGATCATTTCAACTTCAGTTCAGAGAGAGTCTCTAACTACGCGTATATGTTTCCATGCAGGGATAATATAGTGATAAGGTATGAAATCCACTTTATGCCCAGTACGTACCGGTATGATAAACGTCAAAAGTTCTTGCCAGAGAAACAGAATATTCATTCATCATCAGTGGTCATGGCTCACCCACGTCAAAAATTGTGCCTCTAAGCCATATGCCATCTAACCTACATTATACAAGTAGCCTCTATTTCCCAGTCCTGCGTCAGACAAGACTTCTCTTTTATCTTTTATACGTCTTTTTCTATCGCTTAAAATGAGATATGGTCAGTTTACTTAGTTCGAACTCCGAACTAAGTAAACTTAAAAGTACTAAAAATATATGTTGGAACTTCGAACATAGATTTTTAGTACTTTCATGTATCCCCAACATGTACCTGCTCTGCTATACGCTGGAAGGGCTGGAAGGGGTTGTAGGTCAAAGATAATGAGATAATATGCTCCTTTAGCTAATTTTATTCCACGATTACTCAATTTTGTTCGAAGACGAATCATTTTCATCACACATATATATTTATGTATGCGTGGAGGCCTGATAGATGCCTTCTCTGCTCAAACTCAATCTATATTCGCAGGATACCAACACGAATTAATACATGCATGCAGTATCATGTCTCCTGTTCCACAGAATTATCCCAGACGTATGCATATGTGACAGTTAACTCCATATAAATCAAATAAACCAAATGGTCAACGACACAAATCAATGAATCCACATTACTACTACCTCACTGACGACACATTATCCACATATTATATTATAATATTCACAAATTGAATATGTATTTCGACAACTGCTCTTCCTGTTCATACATCACAATTATCTAGATTCGCTACAGGTTCGTGTCATTATCATTCACCCGCCCGTTTCACATTTTCACAATCAATATTCTTTACACAAAATGAGTAGGAAAATGCTTTATTTTGTATTTTCTCACCTCTTCTATTATTTCAGTACTCCAACCTCCGTTGTTCGTGATTGCTTTAAACGGCGAAGTTACGAAAGTGGCTCTATATAACTTAAAACGTCATCTTCACTGATTTAACTGATTATGATCGAGAATCGACTGCACCAAGCACCACTACCAAAACTCCAATTTTTTACAGGTTTCTTATGTGTGTAATGTGAAAATTGAGCCCATACTCGCAGAATCTCCTCGGGAAGTTCACAAAATCCCCTTTAAAATCCTCGTAAATTTTAAGTTTCATTTTGCTACTGCACACTTCTACACACAAACTAGCACGTAGACATTATTCACCATGTGCTTTAGTTGGTGCAAGTAAAATGCAATAAGCCTCTATTCTCTCCTCTCACTGATTGTGGTTTGGTTAGGCTTTTACACATAAAATCTCAAGTTTTTGAACTTGAGTGCTCTCTCTCCTCTACTTTATCCTGTCTGTCTACCTGCTGATCGACGGGTGATCATCCGACCAACATTTTTGTTGTACTATGCATCTTACTTCAGCCTTCAACTAGCACACTGCTGCCTGACTGCCTGTAAAAATGTACTTCTCCGAAATTGAAGCATGATGCAACACAATCTCGTTCTTCTCTCACACTCCTTTTGTATTTTGGCACGCTGCATGCAGCTGTGTGAGAAGAAGGAAATAATTATAGTCCAAAAGAGAGGACGACTGAACAGGATATTTTCTCTACCTAAAACACCCTTTTACCCTATCGCTCAATTTTGCTTTATTGTGTGTGTGCTTTACATTTTCCCTTCGATATATGCACTAAATGTAAGTACCACACAAAATTATATGCCTTTTCTACATACGCAAAAGCACGTCGAGTAGATAGCAGTGGCTTTGGTTTTACAATTCACAGCTTTCATCATTACAATACAAACGTATAATCCCTTTTTGTAGTGGAGAGCATGTGGATGTGGAGTGGAGTGCAATGCGAAGGCAATACTAATATGGTGACTTGGTAAATGTAAATGATGTTTGTATGCATAGACTCAACTGCTGTGGTAGCTAACGCACAACGGAAGAAAACCACACGTGTTATTAAATGGTGAATGCGAAAGTGTAAAGTAAATTTGCCAACTTGTAACGTGTAAAAGAGTAAAAATATTATATGTAGTCCTCTTCGTCCTCTGCTCATATAAGGATTCACAAGTGGTGAATTAAAGTATGCAGGTTGAGGAGGATGTTTTGAGGAGACAGTGTGGCGCAACGCGCAAAAGTAATAAAAAGTATGTAAAGTAATGGAAAAGTTTTAAAAACTGCGTGCTATTTGATATGTTATATAGCTTGATGCCCAGGCTTCCTTCCACCAAGGCACAAACATGATTCTATTGTGGATTTTATATTTGACTATCTGAGATACATATTTTTTATGACATGAGCCAAAGGTAAAGGTATATGAAAGTAGATCAAATCAAACCTATGAGGAGTTAATGCTTTGAAAAAGTTACAAAACAATATTCATCCAAACAAACGTTTATCGTAGCATGTTTCATTTTCTGGTTGTACTGTCCTATCTGCTTTCTGTGCTCTGCTTACCATAGCTCTTCGTCTGAAAATACACATTTCAGATATAATGCACCAGTGAAAGTGAAACTTTCGAATTCATTTCTAATTTCTAATTATGCTTTGATTCAAAAAGCCTTCTTTTGGCGACAGGGAAATGTTCATGTATGAGTTTGATTTTGTGTGATGTAAGATGTAACGTGCAATGATAAGGGATAATCTATAATCTATCATCTTCCTACTAAGAACATTCCCCTTATCTGGAATCTGGATGCACCTCAATATACACAAACTTTGTTTTTACAGTTATAGGTTCAATTTCATTTCCGAAAAGTATAGCAATGTACTCGACGTCAGTTTCATAGTTTCGGTAATATATAGTCGTATTTTATTTTTGTAATAAGATTTTGACTGATGTAGAAATGATCTTAATAAATATGACAAACAAATCCCCAACGATATATCTCATTTGCCTTTGAGTTGTGGTCGTAAACTCGGAATGCTGGAGTAAAAATTGCATTATTTGCATAGGTCATTTGTAGAGGTTACAACATGTGTATCTCTCTACGCAGGAATGCCAATGAGTGAGGTAGCGATTTTCAGAATTTTAGTGACTAGTTCATGAATTGAAAACATTACATTTGAGAATATAATGCAGATGTGCTTTACACGACTACCAGCACTCCTCTCATCTCTATAATACCTACATGGTAAACTGAACATGTAAAACTTGATTGTATTGTGGGATGACGCTGGTGGTTGCTGCGACTAAATTAGATTTTCATATATGACCAATAGCCGAGACTAGAGGATATACATGAAATTATTACGTCCTCACTATATATCTTTCTTAAGTCGACCGTACAATAATTTTTGTAAGAGTACCACCAACGTCCACACTACCAGTTATTTCTAGTTTGAGTCAAGAACACAGAACACAGCATAGCGATAGAATGCCACACAGTATACCCAAGCACGCATGAATATTACGGAGTATGGTTCTTGGTATTGGTACGTTAATGAAATTGTTGTGATATTGGTGACGAGGTAAAGTCTGAGCACCTGAACCTAAAGACCTAAGGCGTAGCGAATTATTGATGATACACTGACGCAGACAAATAAACTGTTGTAGATTACGCAGAACGCAATGTTTTGAAGGAAAATAAATAACGTCACACTTACCACCAACAGTAGACCATACAGACAAATGATATTGCTTTACTATAAAGCAAATCAACACTCTTGCATGTAATGTTACATGCAAGATGTTTTGAGTACGTACCTAGTTCACGTTCCTCATTCCTTGAGAAAGATGAGTTTTAAATACGTGTTATCAAATATCAATTTTCACTTCAACACATATGCCCATTTTAAAAATGAATAATTATTGAACAGAAAACAGCGAGGACCTGAATTCTGTTGCGTTTTTAAATGACAACCATTTATTTGTGTAGCACAAGTCCGCAATTTAATATCTTTATTTTTCTCTTTATGCAATTGCTTAATCCATACAAAATCCTAATACGGCATGTTAAGACCGTTACACAATCACAATTTAACAAAGGAACAATTACGGCATACGAATTTAATAAATGAATACAATGGCACTAATGTGAATTGAATGGAACATTGTTTTCTCTTGCATTATAGAGTTTCATGAGCATATCCTTCACCTTTGGATGGGAGTCTGTAAACTTCTCCTTTGTCGAATCAAAAAATTCCTGCAAAAATCCAGGTTTTCCTTCTGCTCTTTCGTACTCGTACGCCTGAAGAACCATGTCAAATCGATCCAAGTCCTTGACAAGCTTTGCTTCCTTCGTTTGGCAAGATTCGTATTCCTAAAAAATGCAAAATCGCAATCATGCAAACAATTGTAAATATTCTTAAATTAAATAAATGAACAAACACAATGGGTAATCGCTCGATACGGCTTATAAAGACTATCCAGGAGCTGTGGTATAAATCATAGGACTATAAGCCGTCGATAAAATGGAACAATTCGTACCTGGAAAAGTTGTCGCACTTCATCAGCTCCTTTACTGGGTATCAAGCTGGCCAATTTCTCGATCGCATCACTCTCAATTTTGTGCTTTTCATCATCATCGACTCCATCATGGGGTGTTATATCTCCAATAATAGATTCGCCCAAATCGTGAACTATTGACATTCTCAAACATTTGTTCATGTCTAAGGTTGGATCATCCACGACGAATGCACTCATAATAGCCATCCGGTACATGTGGCCCGCCACAGTTTCAGGCTTGGAAACATTTTTGCGCACCCATCCAGTTCTATCAAGGTGCTATAAAAAGAGTAATCATTATGCAATTTATTTTATACATTTTTTAAATACTTTTAGGCTTCGTGTAATATGCGGCTAACTTTCCCAAGTTTTTGACATCTGAAAGGTCAGAGTGGACATAAAAACAAAAAGTAGTCCACTAGTCCGCAGCCAACAACTCTATTATTGCCATCTCCAAATCCAACTTCAAAATTGCAAGCCTCTTGGTTAAAACCGTTCCTCAATATTCTGTACGCATCACCCTTTATGTAACTCAAAGCCCCCAACAAGTGAATTCCAGTGGAGCGAACTCCAGTGAACGAGTGTGAGATGTGTTATAATATGTATACTTTTCCAGAATATAAAACTAATGCGAGGATAACATTTTTTCGGGAACGAGAACTAACCTTCAATTTCGAAACGTAGTTAAGAAATTGCAGCTCCGGTGCCATCTTCCCTTGTGAAGATTCTGACGACGCCATATTCTTCAAACAGGTACGAAAATTAATTGTAATTTTATATTTTCTGGAATGAAGAGTTGAGCACTATTTGCACATTTGCAGTCACAATCACAACACAACACTCTCCACGCTTCACACGAATTTGTGCTCTTTTTGCGAACTGGGTGCATGTGTGTTTGTGATGCACGCACACAAAAATCTCACATGTGAAAATGAGTTAGTGTTCTACTTTGATTAAAATTTGACTTGTAACGTAACTAAATTCTAGTTGTTGACTTATTTTAAACAGTGACCCTGACTGACAGTTACAAAATGATGTTACGGTCAACGAAGCTAGCGTACCAAGCTATCCGTTGTTCTCGGAGAGTGCTTTCACCCTGTCATGTAGTTTTGTGTTCGTCTCCCTTGCACACCGCTACTTCGCAGTGCAGTAATTCTAGTCCTGAACCTGATGATAACACGACCAGCAAAAAGGAGTCGTCCCCTTCCGCAACTTCCCCAACGGCTGTAGCTGGAGGATTTGCAAAAGCAATGGCAAAAATTGAAGGGCATGAAAGTTTCCCGAAGGCACTAAGGTTTTCATCCTTGGTCCAGGTGTGTGGATTTGAAAGGAGATGACTTAAAGTTAAATGCGAAAATGCGTATACTATTTGATGATGGTGAGTTGTAATTTGTTTATTTGATGTACATTGTTCTGTTTTTAGATGGGTGATCCAGAAGGAAAAATTGCAGAAGGGGTCATAGTTCATGTTGTGGACGACGATTTGTATATAGATTTTGGAACAAAGTTTAATTGTGTGTGTCCGCGTCCCAATAAGAACGGAAGGTAGAGAATAGCCTATCTCTAATTGCAATTATATGTAGTTTTTTTAATCATAGCTCGAAGAGAAACGTTGATTAAGTATTAACTTTTTGTTGTCTCTTTACTCCAGTGCTTACACATTGGGGAAGAAAGTTAGGGTCATGGTCCACGACCTGGAGTTGTCTACCCGTTTTCTTGGAGCAAAAACAGATCTCACCATATTAGAGGCGGATTGTACGTTATTAGGACTTGCTAGAAGTGCAAGGGATGAGTCATTAAATTAGCATGTAAATAATTCACAATTACTATATTATAGAAAACGATTTTGTAACCATTTATATCATAATATAGAAATTAAAAGTTGAATATAATATCGAATGATTACGTCCTCTCTCCTATACTTTCTTTGAATTTTGTGCATACATAAGCAATTTATAAACGATTTACCGCGTGAGCATGATTTCGGTTTTTGTTAAAGTAATAATTGTTGGCAGTGAATGTCTTATACGATGCATATTTTCCCCACCAAACTCTTTCCGAAGTTAATTTCGTAAATCTCATTAGCATTGTTCTCTGTTCTAATACTTTGCGAAACATCATCAAAATATAAAGTATAATTCAAAAAACAAAAATGATGTACACATTATCTTATTTGTAGGTGCATGCAGGCGCATAATATATGCCATTGGAGTATGGTTGTAATATATGCAGGACTTTTGTACAAGGGCATTTGCCACCTAAAAAATATTGATTCAAAGTTTCTAAATCGGAATTTCTTTAATATGCAATGCATATTCTTTAGTTGTGATGCGATGATGCCTTTATGTAATTCATTATGCATTAAAAAGGTAGAGAGACTTCTACATACTTACAAAACTTCTTGTTTTAATTATTTAG
>JAQFZW010002116.1:0-19690 GCA_034687055.1 Heteromurus nitidus
AGTTATGGTGTCGGAAAGAACAGAATTTTTCTACATTTTATGGTTATTGTGAGTCTAAATATCTTGGTACGTCCGTTCGTACAACAATGGACTTCAACTGCATATAATTTAATATTTCTGCATTAAGTGATAAACACAAGAACGCTTAAATCAACTAATATAGAGTGTAAACAACAAAGTACTCAACGAATTTGGACTAAGCAACCAACATAACAAAGTCAATTTTCCTTATCAGAGTTTTCCCTGTTGCGTATTCATTAACTTTTCACACTATTGTTCGTTCGTACAAAACTACACTAAAACTAGCAAATCGAGAAATTAAACATATAATCTATAATAACGATATGTGGCGGTGGCAATTTCCCGAGTATATGACGTCCTGCAGCGTAGGGCTCTCTTAAATTATTTTTTCGCTTAACTTTCTCAAGTTTCCAGTCACATCTATTCGTAGGCCTATTTTTACATTCATTATGGTTAACTAACGAGGGAGGTAAGGAGGGTTATCGCCTCCGATCACACTGCAACTTTGGTGGCTTGTTTACATTGGCCTAAGAGGTTAATGTGCCAATTATGAGTTTGCAATGGTCAATGAGTAAGAAGTTATGATAATTCAAAATTTCAAATTTCGACAAAAATTTTTTTTCGAATTTCCATAAGAAAAAGCATGGGAAAATTCATGATAGACAGGTGGCTCGTGGAAGTATTTTCGCGGGATTTTTTAAAAAGAGATAAGGCTGTGTCTCATGAAATTTAACATGCTTTTTCTTACGGGAATTCGGCATTTTTTGGTCAAGATTCCGAAATTCAGTTAGTATTTTCGAAACCGGAATCGAGTTTCCAACATAGTCCCGGATTTACTTGAAACTTTGCTTATTTATTGGGATCATTAAAATATACTTCTATGCCAATTTTGGGTTTCCAAAGTTCACCGGTATCGGAGCTACGGGGGTTCAAAAATGGAAAAACCGCAAAAGTGTAACTGGTCTCTGGTAACTTCGCATAAAAATTCAAATGTTGGAATATCTGACTGTTATTAAAAACCTACCCGTATTCTGGGTCGTAGAACTCGAATCCGACGTTATATTTTGGATTGAAGTTGCGGTGTTGAAGTTATGGCCAAAATACTCCACCAAATTTTGATGTAATTTGGAGCTTTTCCAAAAACCGCTATAAAATCGGGTGGGATAAGGTATTTGAAAAACTGAAGAAACTCTACCTGGATAATGTATTTGTGAATATCCATGCAAATTTTGAAGGCCCCAGACCCAATAAGTTCGGAGAAATTGTGTCAACACTTTTGCGGTTTTTCCATTTTTGAACCCCCGTAGCTCCGATTCCGGTGAACTTTGGAAACCCAAAATTGGCATTATAGAAGTATATTTTAATGATTCCTATAAATAAGCGAAGTTTCAAGTAAATCCGGGACTATGTTAGAAATTCGATTCCGGTTTCGAAAATACCAACTGAATTACTTCTTCTTGTTAAACATTGCAAACACAAACTTGGCAATTTAACTTTTTAGGGCAATAGCAACTAGCCACCAAAGCTACTGCGTGATCTGGTATTATCACCTTCCGTACACTCCTCGTAAGCTAGCGGTCGACATTTTTACAGATTCTAACACTGATATTGTTTCAAATGAAATGAATTTATGAAGTTTTTAAGTGTATTAAGTTTTTGGATAAATGTATATGCATGTTTATTTTACTATTGTATAACAATGCGATGAGACTATGGCAATACGACGTATAAGAATATGCTGTTGTAAAATTTTTGCACAACTTTACTTTACGATGTATTTCCATTCTCATTTGGGAATGATAAGACGAAGTGGTTAAGGTGATTACTTAATAGCATAGACATAGCCAATTATTACCACGAATCAAAGATTTTGGAGGCTGGGGCAGATAAAGATGTCACCATCCCGACCCCCAAATTTTTACCAGTACAGACTGAACTACATGGCAACTAAAAGTGCGGGGGTTATTATACGGAGGGCTTCAGTTATAGTCCCCTTGAAAAAGTGTCAATCTCACATAGCCCCAGCAGCTCCACGTGACCTTGAAACTGATATCAAAGAAATAATGGAAGTTAAGGGCCCACGAGTAAATTTTTTTACTGTTAATACTTAATCATACATTTTGTTTGGAAGGCTACCTATATTGATCCCATATCGCATCCCATAAAAGGACAAAATGTTTCGCTACTCCGTAAAACAAACCAGACAAGTTAATTTTCCATAAAGTAGAATTTAGAATCCTACTTGGAACCCAACACGATATGATGAATAATCGGCAAATTTACAAGGTTTGTATACATTCACTTTCTCAGTTGACCATTGAAAATGAGCAGACTTTTAATCAGCAAGGCATAAAATACACATCTCTCTCTCACAATTAGTCATCCTTCGAACATTACTTTGTTCTTTGCGTGGCATCCATATATCACCTTCATAATGTTATGCACCATATCTCACAGCCTATCAGCCTGTAGACACACACCACAAGTGTAGATAGATAGCAGAAGCATACCGAGTAATATCGCTAAAAAGGGTTTTCACTTCTTTTGCTACAAACAAAACACACACGCGTATTAGGACAGAGCATGCACAATATCAGGCAGTCATACTAGGCTCAGCTTTGCTAATGAAGTTCCATCTCAACTTGGATTTCTGGACATGTATTCAAAAGCTAACCCTGTAATCTATTTACCACAATACTTGTTCATGCACTGTTTATATTTTTCTCTTGCACCACGCCATGTGAAAGCGGTATTGAACGTATTTGACAAACAGCTTTACCTGCTGGCTGACACACTTGACGTTGGGAGATTAGTCACTCGTTCTCTTACCACGTACGCCTGCCTGAATAATATCAAAACAAGAACACAACATTCTTTGTCAAATGCACATAATATTACATTGGGAAACGTCCTGCGGCAAATGAGTGCACAAAACCCTCACTAAAAATGATGATAAAGTTACATTGAGCATGTGAAAGCGTTGCCGTGCAGACGTAGCAAAATTCTTACTGAAACTGAATAATAATAATTATTATTTATGTCGACCCCGTAGTAAGTGACAACAAAATCCGAAATACCTTTGAATCGTGCTTTTGGAATATTTCAGTGTGTTAGCAAATACTACAATCATGTCGGGCAACTCAGCCTTAGGAACAGCCAACAACAACTTTACCACAGACCTTTACAAGGTAAACTTTAATCATGCAAATACGTAAAATTATTTTCTCACAATTTAAGATGGGATCTGGATTCATCGATGAAAGAATGAACACGTTTTTATGCTTTTCTTTGTTCAGGCTCTGTTCCCTGGAGTGTCATCTTCAAATTTGATTTTCTCCCCGTTCAGCCTAAATGCAGTGTTGGGTATGGTAGGACTGGGTGCGAGGGGAGCTACCCGAACGGAAATATTTAATTCCCTAAAGTTTACGGAACAGAGTGATGACGCCATCGGCAAAAGCTTCCAACCAGTGATAAGTGGATTTCAGGTGGGTGATACAAACAGGATACAATATTGATAAATTTTGTTGCTCGTTTTCCTGGAAATCATGATGAATATGATGTATATTTTTAAAAAATGATAGAATGTAAGCAGTCCTGAAACTTTCACGTTGCTGACCGCAAACCGAGTTTACAGCCAAGCTGGTTATGCGCTGAGTCAGGATTTTGTTGGGAAGCTGAAGCAGTATTTTCTGGCTGACTTTGAGCAGTTGGATTTTTCCACGTCACAGAAAAGCAAAGATGCTGCAACGAGAATAAACAGTTGGGTTGAATCCACCACAAACAAGAAAATCAAGGATCTAATTAGCGCTGGTGAGGATGAGGAAAAATAAGTTCATTTCAGTCAATATGATAACGTATCAGTTGTAGCTCCTGTGCAAACAAATCATAGAAGCCTATAACATGTCAGTGTACATTTACATTTCTGAAAATTATTCGACATCACATGCCCTTAATGACCTTGCAGATGCATTGGGCCCATCTACCCGTCTCGTTCTTGTCAACGGAATCTACTTCAAGGGATTCTGGGAACATCAATTCAAGCCTGCGCACACTTCCAAAGGCCAGTTTAACCTAACTTCATCGAAAAATGTGCAAGTTGACATGATGTACATCAGTGAGAAGTTTCCTCATGGAGATCTTCCAGAGCTGGATGCGGAAGCTGTTGCGTTACCTTACAAGGGTGGTCGATTGAGCATGATTATCATTCTTCCGAACACTGTCGATGGCTTAACCAAGGTTCAAGCTTCCATTGGCAGTATTCTCCAAGGGGGAAAGAGTCTAGTTGGGTCACGACTAGTCAAATCCAATAAGGTGGACCTGAATTTACCCAAATTCAAAATTGAAGCCACAATTTCAAATCTGACGGAAGTTTTGAAAGCTGTAAGCACTTGCGTAATATTATTTACAGGTTTCGGGTACTTGCGATTTGAAAACATTTTATTAATTACTTTTAATGATGTAAATTTTAGTTGGGAATGAAAAATATGTTCAGCTCAGCGAGTGCTGACTTTAGCGGGATTCCGGAAGGAGGCAATTCTGACCTTTATGTATCTAGTGTTGTTCAAAAGGCTTTTATTGAAGTTAACGAAGAAGGTGCTGAGGCTGCAGCCGCAACAGGTAATTATGATTTTTGCATATTATTTTCCATTTAAATAAATAATTGTTTAAAATTGCACGTATTTTGTTCTCCATTTCAGCGGCTGTCATGATGATGTTGTGCCTGCCAATTACAATTCCATTCAGAGTCGATCGTCCTTTCTACTTTCAAATTGTGGATCACGCTAACGGGGATTTGGTGTTGTTCTCAGGGCATTGCAACGATCCTTCACAGTAAATTCATAGAATTGGCGAAGAGTGTTAGCAAATTATTGTTTGGTTTCATGTGATCGACTTACCCTATAAAGCTGTTCTTCCAGATCTAACATTCATTAAGGTTACCAGAAAACTAAAATTAAAGACATAAAAATAAGTATAAAAGATGATGGGTTCTATCTGGTGCTTTAAGATAAGAATGTAAATTTACTGTACTATGGATTAGTATTATCTGAGCAGTATTCCGTCCAATTTATTATTGGTATTAACAATATAAGGAGGTGTTCGGATATATATGCCAGATTATCTGGATATTTTCGCCTTATAAGTTTACTTTTCATTGTGATTTTTGGCTTTTGGAAAATGGATACTCTTTTTATGTTCCACTTTAAGAATCTGTGATTTGTTTTGGGCTGGAGATATGCGGAGTATTTATAAGTTTTGAATTATTGGACTAACAATCGAATTACTTTGTGAATTGATTTAAGTTACCATTAAAGGGTCATTTGCCTGAATTTGCCAGTACATGTTTAGCACTGATTGTATTGTTGAATTGTGTTATGCTCAAAATTTTCTGCAAACGACACTCACAGTATAGCTAAATTCATTTTCAAACCCTTTTGAACCTTCTCGTACCATAATCTTGCCCAGTTGCCCACCTCAAGTACTCTCATCAAATCACCACCAAAACAGCTCGATGAGAGCAGACTCCAACAAAAATTGGTTAATTTCCAAAAAATATCCGCACGAATTCGTTGTAACTTTCCTAACTTCATATTTTTACCCCAATCTAACAATCCTAACCATCGGAACTCCAAAAAGTGTCCATCTCACATAGCCCCAGCTCCACGTGACCTTGAACCTGACACCATACAAACAATAATGGGAAATAATGGGAAATCGAGGATCCACGTGGTAATAAAGACGTTAACGAAAACATTTGAAACTAAGCTGAAGCATATATAATGTCCCTTTGAAAAGTTTCAATTTCGAATTTCGTTATGAATTCAATTTTTGAATTCAAATCGCCAACACCCAAAAAGTGTCACACGAGTCTCTCAAATGTTGCAGTCTGTTGCATACAAAAAATACAACAGTCTAGGGGTACAAAATATTTCGAAAATATCTCAAACTAACCGGAAGCATCTTGCATTCCAATGAAAAGTTCCAATTCCCTTGTTACATGCAAGTGACCCCTGATCACTTTGACATTTTCAAATTGCTACAACCAGTACAACCTAAAAAAGTGTCACGTACATTGATAGATTGAACATGAACATTATTCTAAAAACTCCAAAAATTCAGAATGATTGCTCAAACAAAATTGGTTGTAACTAGTTATATTGATCAAGTCATCGTGCGTGTGGGATAAACATGTACATACTCATTTCCGAATGGAGGTGTATTTCCTACGGCGAGAGTGGCCTTATGAGAAGCCACTTTATTAGACGTCATATAAAATCAGCAACAGAAACTTGCTATATTACTCTGCTTCTCCCAACATTTTTCATTAAAAATACGAAATGTCGAAAGAGTATCGAGTAGGGCATACTCATACTTTACTTACAGATAGTAGCCATTAACTATTTGGCCCTTATACCCATACGCATAATACATAATTACGGACACGGAGACCGAAGAGATGTCAAACTGACATTTCACCCCTGACGCCTCCAGCTTTAAATATAATAGTTATTAACGAACTCTGATGTTTAGTTGAATCCTGCTTTTTCGGATTTGCTCCAGTCCAGAACAAAGGTTTGAGCTGGAACACATCTTCTGCATAATGCACTATAAGCTTGCATATATGGGCCACGGGAGACTGCGTGAACAAAGACCAAAAATTGAATGCTGAGAGGCGGCACGGGGCTTTGGTGTTTTGTAAAGAAGACTATTTACTTCTAGGACTTGTGTCGACACTGTCGACAGCTCCAGATCACAAAACGTCATAATAATAATCACATGGCAAATTTAGGAGTTGTAAACAAGTGCAAGTTTCATATTTATTTGCTAAACTGTTTACAGACTAGGATTTTTTTGGTAGCATTGCCATCCATTCCATGATCCATGTCTTCTGAGCTGACAGATGACAGGATTGTCACCGTTAACAATAATTTCAGTGGACAATGGAGCTGCGCAGTGGAAAACGTAGTTGTTCGACTTCGCCCACAGCCTTGGTTAATCATAGTTTCAAAACGCCACCTCGGAAGAAGCAGCCACGATTGTGCCCGGTCCCTGCTGAAAGGAATCCAATACTGAATCCAGTGGTTAGTTTTTTATAATGACAATGACACAAATTATTAATTATTTTAAAAATCAAGGAAAATGGGTTCGTAAGGTTGAAAGTGGTTTGGTTTTAACTTTTTGCCCAGGTTCTGTCGAATTTATTTGAAGTATGCGAGTTGGCCGACTTGCGACGATTCCGTCTCGTTTGTAAACTATGGCGTGACCTCTCTCTCCAACGGTGGAGGGATGAAGTGACGGTTTATATTGAGGATTCCGGTGATGAAGAAGAAGACTTTGAGGACAGCAGCGACAGCGAAGATGGGCGCTTCTCAAAGGACCCTCAGTGCAAAGGTCGAGAGCGACTCAATTGGAACAACATGAGTGGTCTTTATGAATCTCCATCATTTGCCAAGAAACCGTACAGGAAATTCTATTTGAAAGAATATGAGCTGTTGGGGCATGTGGCAGAGGAAGACGATGAAATTGAGCCTTCAGCTAATCAGCAAAGATTTTGGGATAATTGTGGTCCCGGAATGCATTATCTTCATTTGGAGGACCCTGAATTCGAATCTGAAAATCAGTTGCTGAAAGTGATTTTCGAGCAGACACCGAATCTGAGACATTTGAAGTTGAGCGAGGTGTCTGGGCTATTCTTTTTGCGAAAGGAGCTAAAGCATAATGAGGTCCAACCTAACTTGACTTCACTGTCGATTTCACTGGATGAACATGAGTCGACGGAAATGTGTGCTCGATGTTGTCAGCTCATTGCCCAGTTCCCGAATTTACAAGTAAGAATATTTTTGGGGTTTTAAATTACAAATAACTTACAATTTTTGGTTTCAAAAATAATTTGGGTATATTGAAATGTGCATCTTTGTTTTTGGATAGAAACTAGAATGGACAGAGCATTGTAAACTTGATTACGCTAGATTATCGAATGTATTGGATCAACTGAATTTGAATTCGTCTCAAAAGAAAGTCGGGAGAAAGCTGGATGTCGTTGTGAACAATGTGAATGGACAACTGTGAGTAAAATTCATGTTTTAGTTAAATGAAAAGTAAATCGATGATGTGTAAGATTCGTGACTTGAGTGATTCATGTTTATTCGGAAGGAGTAGTTTGCTAAAGGTTTTTTTTTGGATTTATAGCGGAGATGCCCATATGGTCGAAGCAATTAAGCATTTCCTGGGGCGTCCCCAATTGAGAATAATTAAGCTTGGGATTCGCTTCGAGGACAACATTGGACAATCCTTGATCGGATCCGCTTTGGAATTACATGATAGCACTTTAAGCACTCTAGCAGTGGCAAACGAAGGTGACAGCATTCCAGAGAATATTCTTGAAGCTTGTCGTCGTTCCTTGAAGCATTTGAAAATTGGTTTCGAAACCGCTCCCAACTTCCATTTTCTTGAGTTCGCTCCAAATCTGAATGCACTGTACCTCAACTCGGTTCAACTACGACAAATGTTGCAAGCTACAAGTTTTAGTAGAATGGGCGAAATCAAATTGTTATCCGTAGAAAATTTTAAAATACGGCCTTGTCGTGAGCGTGGACTTGGGAATGTAAAGGAAAGAGTGTTGCTTGGGGTTGACGTGAAAATGTTCGTGCAGTGCATGCCAAACCTGAAGATATTTGAGGGACCCTTGAGTAACGAATCTTTTCGTGAGATTTGTGAGGGCTGGAAGGAATTGAGGGAGCTGTACATCTTGGATTCATATTATATTGATGACGCTGGGATTACGGGACTTGTACCTGACGAAGAAACTCGTCTGACTAATATTACTGACCTGAAATGTAAGGAATCTTGTAGCCAATGACTAGTATTCAAATTCAAACTGATTTGTCCATTTTGTACGTGCGTTTATTTGCTAATTGCACATTACATTTACATCCCACAGATTTGCGTAAATTCGTCATATCCAGTCGGTTACTTGCTGACGGATCTGTCTGGAATGGATTCTTACAACTCGACTACCTGCACTCCTTAGAAGCCCATTTATCTGCACAGGTGAGACATTACGTATATTTCGTGAGAATATTACTACTTTCACTTGCAAATTATCACAGCAGATTTAAAATAATTTGATGTTATTACGGATTTGTTTTGTAGACGAGCGATGCAGCTTTTTCTGCCCTGTTTAAAAAATTTCCCAGTGCGAATGTAACGCGAATTCGTTCGTCTTCAATTGAGAAGCAAAGATTGACAGAGAAACTGCGCAGAAAGGGAAACAAACTCCTCAAGGACTTTGGAATCGGGCAACCTTACCAAACCATAAAAACGAAGCAGCTGCCTTATCGAAATCCGTGGAATTATTAAAAACAATTTATGTTAGACAAATAAAGTATTGATATTTACAAAAGACGTGCCAACTGGTTTTACCCAATGGTAGAATACGGGAACTTGCATCCACGGAAGACGAACAGGATCTTTTACTTTTTGAAAATGATATCCACGCATTCCGTTAACTTTTTTAAATAAGACTAGCTATTTAGGTTTGTTGCTCCGGAGGTCTGCAGAAAATTTTGAAGAATGGAATTTCTTTGCTGTTGATGTTCTCAGGAGCGGAACGCTCAGCAAACTAAAATTTTGAAACTGGATGTGGATGTACTGAAAGATACGTAACTTGGAAACGGTTTCACATTTTCAAATTCGGACAACAGATTCATGATCTACGCAACCGATTTCCACAAACCTACGCACACCTAATTCCCATTTTTCATGGGTTTGGAATGGCTAAATGATCATTATCGTGGAGAAGTTTTATTTTACTATTAAATCCCTGATATTCATAAAACATGTATTATAAAGTTATTACGTGTCTTCATTTCCATGCGGAGAGAACTATACATCGATCCATAGAAGAGATTGTGCAGTTGGCAATTTTAAATGCGCCAAAAGCAGTACCTAGAAGGAAATTGTAAAAACGTATTATTGTCTGCCTTATTTCGGTATTTCCGTTCACATTGTTAAATGTGTGTGCGCGTCATACACGTACTGATGTCAGATTACTCGTCACACAAAACCAGTTTTACGATAATCCAAGAATATGAATTAGCCAAATATATCTTGTCGAACAAGTAGATAAATTAGCAAAGCGTATATGTAAAATAAATACACGGGCACAATTACGCTAAAAGGCATATATATTTTAAACAATCATCATATCATGTAGTCTTGTCCAAAATGTTGTTTCTTTGAAAAGTTGTAGTGAATGTGGAGCGATTCATCTGAGTTACGCATGTAGTGTTGTTGATGCAATCCAGGAAGGCAATACAATCTTGACGCACAGTCTGGAGGGACAGACATGGGAGAAAATGTTTTATTGCCGGAATTTCATTTTACCTTTTCACAAGCCATCCATGAACACTCATATTAAACAAATAATATTAGGTATTATCTACTTCACTACCTAGTTTTAGTCTACGTACTAATTATTAATTAGGTTATAATTGGATGACGTCAATACATATATTATTCACCAATTTCACCATTTCAATCTTCCTTGTTATTCACTAACACACTTTTATCGCATAGTCACCTTTGCACATTAACTCAATTGTAGTTTCCTCCACCACTGCTCCAAGTTTTTCTATCGTGATTTATTCAAGGGGTAAATATATTGCAAGACTAGATACTATTCATAATTCAAAACTCTAACATTTGTTTGTATTTTATAACAACTTGCATATATTACATATTAATTACTCCAGATACATATAACATTTACAAAAAATTCCAAGACTTAATTTCTTTAGCTGAGTTTCAGAAGCCATTTCCAGTTTTGATCTGAAGTAACGTAATAATTATAATTGTTTCATAATGACAACTTCATATTATTGCAAGTGGTCGTGGTACGAACGACTTGGCATGAATATTTTGAAGCAAGGTCCGATGCCGAATCATGTAGGAATTATTTTGGATGGGTGAGTCTACTACAGGTTAGACTGAAGGAATTTTAGACAAAATATAAAAATATATTCGCTGTTTTACAGAAACAGGAGATACGCCCGAGAAAAGAAGCTGGCATCAGTTGCAGACGGCCATCGACATGGTTCCAACAAGTTTGATCACACCTTGAAAATGTTCCTTGATTTGGGGATTGGGGAAATCACGGTGTACGCCTTCAGTGTGGAGAACTTCAAGAGACCCAAGGAGGAAGTGGAAGCAATCATGAAATTGGTTTCTGAGAAAATACTGGAATTTTTTGACGACATGTAATATTCAGCACATATTTTTACGCGTTTGAATGAGATTCGTCGCAACACTATTATTTTGAATGTGAATTTTTAGTGATACAGTAAATGAGATGGGGATCTGCGTTGAGGTTGTCGGCGACTGGTCCCGAATCCCAGATAATTTGAGGGGACCATTTGCAAGATTGATGATGTTGACAAGGGGCAATACGAGACTGAAAGTGAATTTAGCCTTCGTTTACACAGGTAAATTTAGAGACAATTATATAATTGATAATATAATATTATACGAGCTTTCAGAAGCCGGATTGTTCATTTGATTTTTTTTGCTTTAGCTCGCAACGAGATCACAACTGGAGTGAATGATCTGGTGATGGGTCTATGTGGAAAGGAAATTAAGCTGGACGATTTGAACGAGGATATGTTTGAGGAAGTGCTACGGTTGCATTCATCTAAACCTTTGGATATGTTAATTAGAACTTCGGGAGAATGTAGACTGTCGGACTTTCTCCTGTGGCAAGCAAGCGACTGCATGATACATTTTGTGGATGTCTCCTGGCCAGAGTTTAGCAACTGGGAAATGCTCAAAGCGATTTTGAAGTATCAATGGCATAAACATGTCGACCTTGACAGTAGCGTATGCTAAATATTTTTATTTAAAAAAAAGTTTATTGCTTTGATCCGTAAACATTTGATAAGAATTCATTCATGTTTTTATGGTGCGTATTCCAGACCCTTCGTCAGACTGTTACGAGAGAGGAGGGTCATCCTGAAATTCGGAAGCGGAGGAAAATTATGATCCGCTCGATGAGACGGAGGAAGTGGGAGATCATTGCTGAGATGTGAATCCGCGTTCTTCGTATTCAACAGACTCGAGATTTGGTTAAAAAATGCTGAAAATATTGCTTCACTCTCTCAGTCTGTTAGTAATACACACACAAATATTTTTTATTCTTGTTTAGTTTGAGATGAAAAATGGTGTTATGTTTATATGTCCTTAAGATGCTTACAAATATCAAGACAGCGTATTTTTAAAGTACACCGTTTTTAACATTGGCTTTAATAAAACTTTTTTATTCTCCTCGTGCGTGATATATATTTTCAAGCACCTTTTGAAACGAGGTACTCGACAATTTGAGTGTGTCATTTTGCTTTCGCTAATTTAAGCGGGGTCTGATTATCGTTATTGATTGCATTTAAGTCGGCTCCATGTTCTGTAAGTAACCTCACCATCAGGTCGCTTGAAGATGTAATTGCCAGGTGTAGTGGTGTGTCCCCATTGGAATTCTTGGCGTTCACGTCCCCTCCTTTCCGTAACAAGTATCTCGCCCCTAAATTCTTTTCATGTTTCACTGCGTAATGGAGGGGTGTGTTCATGTTGAAGCCTCCCTCGTTGAGTGAGAGTGGCCAATTGACCAGGACCCTGTCGGCTACCTCCTCGTATGCATCCTGTTCTGCTGCAGTCATGCTTATGGCAGTGTACCTGAGGAAAAAGCTCCCGTCCTTCTCCGACCTGATGGCACCGTGTGTTTCCAAAAGAGTCAGCAGTTCCGGACTCAATTTGGAATCATCAAACGTCACCACGACTCGTGGAATACTAGCGACTCCGCCACTTCTTAGCAAGAGCTTAGCAACCTCGTATCTCTCGTATCTGTAGTCGTCTGTCTCATATGGCTTGACGACGTCCTCAAACAGATAAAAATTCGTATGTTCAACCAGATGATAACCCTGAGATTTTACATTCACGTTAACCCGAAGCATCCTCAAGTCGAGTTTCTCCAGGTCAGCCCACCCGTTTGCCTCGAGAAGTATTTTGCGCAAGTCCAAGCATTCTGTATCTCGTGTTTGCCAGGGCAAGTAGTCTCTAATCTTGTCATTCCACGCATTTAAATCGTTCACAGTACCTACAATTTTGAGACAAAGGTACTTGAACGCTTGAAAGTTGAACTTCTTCACCGCTGTATGCAAGCTAGTCCACTCGGGTTTTCCCGTTCTCCTCCAATCCGCTCCATGGAGAACGAGCTGCTCCAACACATCGATATTTTGATGTTTTAAAATGGCAATTTCAAGCACTGACCATCCGTTTTCCTCAAACGCATTGAAGTCTGCCCCGAGATCCTTAAATAACCAGAGTGTACATGGGTCGGGGTTCTTTATTTCCAGAATGTTGTGAAGTGCTGTATTATCGTAATCATCCCTCATTTGGAGAAGCTTGGCCAGAGCTTCACGAGGGATACTCGTTACTAGTTCGTGGTAGTCGTCAGCATTTAAATTATATGGAACCTTGTGAAGTATCGTATCGTTGTGATTATCAACCGTCAAAATATCCGCACCGAGTGATAACAGTTCAATGATAAGTAGTTTATGAACTCTCCAGCAAAGAAGCGGAGTTTCATCATCGGAATTTCTATATTCCAGCAGTCCATGATTTAGTTGATGGAGCAACTTGATTACCTGTATCCTTTCATACGCCGAAGCATCGAGTAGATTAAGTGTCATTTCCACGCAGTGGTGAATCAGCATCATCATGCTGGGATGGCTCCCCTCAATGAGTTCCCGGAACCCATGCCAATTGATAAGATACTCGACCACGGAGTATTCTCTGGACATGACCGCTAAGTCGAGAATTGTGATATCTTTCTCGGAGTGTTTCCTAACAAACCTACCGAGAATCATGAAGTCTTCCTCGGACGTGCTAAAGTCTTCTTCAAAATTTATGTCCCGGACTCCATGTTGACCATGCACCTTTTCGTACGTCTCACACACGAGCTTCACCAACTCCAGGCAAGAGTGTCTCACACTTCGAACGACCAGGTGCTTGTCAAACACCGACGACGCTTGCCCGTTGAACGAATCATGAAAGAGCATGAAGATGCTTCTGTGCCCACCGTTGACGCAAGAGTGGGCGAGTGTCCTCAAGTCCGCATTCACTGTACATTGAGGTTGGGTTCCAGGATTCTGACCAATCAAGCTGTTCAGAAAGTACGCGATCACGGGGTGCTTGAACCGGTGTGTGGGATGCGAAATAGTGAGGTAGCTGGGCTCTAGCAGATCTGGAAGCAAGAGAGAGTCCGGCTAAATTCAACGAGGTGAAGTGACCAGATTTGACATGATTTTAGTCAACTAATAACCTTCTTCGTACGATTCACTCTCCAGAATGTCGTCGATCAAGGCTCCAAACACTCTGTCGTGCCTTTTGCCATTGAGAATTTGGACAGCGAGTAAGCCGACAAAGAACTCTGCGATGGTCCTGTGAATAAATGCGAGCTTCTGCTCCTCCTCGCCACACATCAACTCCAGTAGCCCCACGTTAAGGAGGTCTTCTTGTTGGACTGGACCACTTATAGCTTTCTTCCCTTTCTCACCCAAATCCGGAAACAACAGCTGGACACTCAGGTGGATGTGCGCGCTCAGTAACTCCTCGCTGGTGATCTTGTTTGAGTCTTCCCTCTTGAAATACTTGTCCAGCTTCACGTCAATCAGTCTTTGATACAATTCACTGATCGAGTTAATTTCAATCGACGGAGGCATTTCAGAAATCAAGTTTTCTGGGTCAGCATAGTTCATTGCTTCCCGCTTTAGCACTTCTCCGATGAGCATGCACTGGAGTGGCACTCCAGCAATGTCATGGTCCTCGCTCCTCATCGAATTATGGAGTTTATCCAGCGAATGGTCAGCAAACACCTCAAGTCTTTTCTCCATGCATCGCGCGTCCTGTCCCCAGAAGTTCACAAGGAAATCCCGCTGGTTCTGACGGGTAAACGGAAGGATGTTGAACCCAAGCACCTGCAAGCAATTCTCCACGTCCTCCAGCAATTGAGGTCTGGTCGTGACCCATAAGCGAGTTGATGGTAGGGACTTGATGATTTTCAGAATTTGTTTCGCCATGTCCCTGTCTCCAGAACTGACCTCGTCAAATCCGTCGAGCATTACGTTGATGCGGACTTCATCTGACGTGAGCGCTTTCTTCAAATAAGCATTTGCAAGGGACCCCGTCTGCCCTCCTAGACTCGATAATGCATCGATAACTGCGTTCTGCGTTAAAGTGTCTCCATCCATTTTACTCTTAAGAGCGACTTTCGACATGGTTCCGAACAGCACAATTTCCCCTTGAGAAACTAGTTTCCTCCCTAAATTTGCTAAAAGCAGTGTCTTGCCCATTCCGGGAGTATCAGAGATTACAACCGGTAAGTCAGATATTCCCTCAGCTATTTCATTGAACTCGTCCTCCTCATAAACCACCTGCTCCACTCTCGACTCAATCGACGTATGAATCTTCTGTAAATCGCCAGACGACTTGGCCCAGTAGAACTTGCCACCATCGTACTCGATCCAGTGGAGAGACCCACCATCTTTTTTTGCGAGCTCGTCGAAATCTGACTTCATGTCGAGCACCATGTACTTGACGGTCGTGCTTTTCGTCCTCCTCTGATTGGTCGAAGTATCTGTGGACTGCGTAACTGCGAACTTTGACAGCTCATGGCGCGCGATTCCAGTAAACACGAACACGTCATTTTGCGGCTTGAAAATCTCTTCGCTTTTGAGCAGTCTCCTGGAGCTCAATCGCCTGGGAACGTAGTAGCTGATTCGTCCAGGGAAAGTGTTGTCGAGTATGTCCGGCTGTTTATCGGCCTTGAGGTCGAGTAAGATTTGCTCGTCCAGATGTGTTTCGAGACCTGCGTACTTGAGCACGTCCCCCAACGTCATGCTCTTCCCAGACACGTTGACAAGTTTCTCGAGTAACTCTTCTTTTGACGAGTTGTCCAGTTGAGACCACATGCTGCTGACTGCTGCGTCGTGATCATGCAAGTACATCACAAGTACGGAGGCCAGTAATAAAGTACAGATGAAGTACAGTGACTGTGGGAACTTATCGATAGTAACGTTCGTGATGTTTCGTCGATCCCGGGGGACATGAAATTGCGTGCTCAATTTATCTGTTGTGATAAAAACCAAGGATGGGTTTCTGGTTGAAATCGATTTGCATAATATGAACTAACAAATCAAAATCAAAACTCTTATACATCTCCGCATACCTGCCGCTTGGCTGTCTCCACACGACTCTAACACGCCAATCAGCACGATGAGCCTCGCATTATCAGACTCCTTTGAACTCCAGTTTTGAAGGATCTCGTGAAGCGCATCATAACGACCATACGTGTTCATGTTGAGCCCAGTCCTGAGTTTCCAAATGACATCCGATGGAACGCCTAGTTCTAGCGCCACTTCAAACAGTTTCGCTGTGAAACATACTGTTCCTCTCAGCGCGTTGCAAACGTCCACAAAAGAGCATTCTGTGATGGGACACGATTATGAACATGATTTTATAAACTTGAAGTGTATTATTATAAACCGATAAAATAATTCATTCTTACTCTCGTCCCCCACTTTCAGATCCATGTTTCAGTGAGGCTGCCACAAGTTGCAAAATCAAGTCTTGTGGATTTGACTTGGAGTATTTTTCCGTTTTTATATTCGAAATGGTGCGCGATAAATAGATGGTATAGGTACAAGTAGCGCTCCTTTAGAAATTTCTTAATTTTTTTCGTAGACTTTCAACTTTTACTAAAAGCAAAACAATGCAATGTGGATGCGGGTTTGATTGTTGCAAAAAAATGGTTGTGAAATGTGCATTGTCCGACTATCAGGTTCATGTATGAGTTTCCGGCTCAAACAAATGCTGTGATGTATAATTCGGATGTGGAAACGGAGTTGAGCCAAAAGTTTTATTTGAATTTAAGTAGTGCAGTCCTTTAAAATATGAATTGCTACAGGCACTTGCACTCTATAAACAAAGTGTTGATACCAATGAGTGTAATTCAGATATGAGTGTTTTGAGATCTGTATTCAAATGGATGTAGAAGAACCTTATAATGAACTGTTATCCACATCCATGTGCAAAGCAAATTTAATCATATGGAATGGAATGCTGTGCATATATTCATTTGCGATCAACCACAGTGCAAAAAGGCTTTCTAGGCTTGATAAAGCTGTTATATACGTTGCCTGACTGGGCTTTTTAGCTTTACTGTCTTAATATTACATAGCGTATGTATTTATTCAGAGAGATAAGTTTTTATCCAGTATAGCGATGTATTATGACTCATATATATACGGTCCATATGATTTACTATAAATATGCTTTTTCCCGTGGCGTCCCAAATTTTGACAAATTGGACTGTTCAATATTTGCCAAATAAATGTATGGACGATTTCTTGAAGCAATACTGATACTGGTAACTGTCTGTTTGCTCGTCATCGACCAGCAAAAAAAGCATTTTTCATTGTTTTCAGAAATACGACTACGTAAATGTAGAAAACCAAATATATATGCATTCACAGTGTCCGAAACTTTATAACATTTTCAATGCAATGTATGAATTATGCAGAGTAATGTAAAACTTAAAATACTAACAGTATCCTACACACTAAGAGTATTGTTACATCGTGATCACTTCACGAATGTAACTCGAAACACACGATGAGAGTGTTAACTCGACCAAAAATTGTTTGTTTCAAAATGTCGGACTAGATTTCGTTATAATGTCGCTAACTTCATGTTTTAACCCAATTTCATCAATCCCAACTAAACTGCAAAATAGTAATCACCTCAAGTCGCCCCAACTCCATGTGACCTTGAAACTGTCATCATACAAATAAAAGGAATTTTCAAGTATCCAGGAGTAAAATTGTTTCGAAAACGATTCGGAAGCACATAATAGTATTTCATTATTAGCAAAAGAAAAGGCCTTGTTATCTCACATGACATCTCGCTCCAAAAGCTTCGCAAAAGTCTGCACGTCAACCGTTATGCCATTGCCCAAAAAAGCAAGGTACTTTTAATGCATTTTACTTTCACTGTATACCAATGATTTGTGCACAAAAATCAGGTAGATCAGATAAATTTCGAATCAATAATGGAATAGCATTAAATAATAAAAGTTGGTAACTTATAATGGACCTCTTTATATGTTAATCGCTTGATCAAGGTTAACTGGTGTTTTGTTAGTTACATAAGTAAAGAAAAACGGAAGACATTATTTGAAAAACGTAAGCTAAGCCATATGAACTGCTGATGATAACCTTCACCAATTACTTGGTCAGTTTAACTCAACTTTAGGAATGGATAGAACAAGATGGGTCCGGAGAGGAAAGGTTGGTGTACGTATTGTCAATTAGTTGGTAAAAGGTGCACATTTCACGTAATAGCTAAGGCGTCTCAGAATTTTTAAGATATATATTTAATAATAGTAATAATAATGTTATAATTTTGGAAGTCTTGACAGTTTTTGTGCTATAGTTTTCATTTTCTTTGCTGCTTTTTGTCGTAGCATTTCCTTCCAAGAAAGAGGATCACGTTGGCGTTTTACTGCTATCGTTTGTTTTCTTTTCTCGGAGGCTATCTTCTGCTTCTTGGCAAAACCTACTGGATAAATTTCTCGTTTTCTCGCTATTGACTGACGTATTTTATCTCCTCGTGTCATCTGCACAGATGGCCCAGGAATTGGAACATAGAATGGATAGGCAGACAGAGTTGTGCTGTATTTATACGTTGCTCGTGGGTATGCTTTAGAAACATTGGAACATTATAAACCTTGATCTAACATTAACCTCACACATACATCGTAAAACTAATACCTCTATATAAATATGAAGAGGTAATAAGTTTTTTTCTCCAGCTGGCAACAAGAGAGTCCACCATCCATCACTCAAACTTTGAGCTGTTGTTGCTACATTATTACCCCCTTCGGGAACACACTCTCGTCGTCATCCGTCAGTCTGGTGATAATTGTGAGTTTCAAAGTTTTGAAAATTGTCCAACTTGTTGGAGATGTAATTTTTTGATGTACTTCTTGGAAGTTCTTGGCGCGTATATGCGATGATGTAGACGAATTTTAGGAAGCTTAAACTACAATGCAAATATTAAAAACTATTTAATTTCTTTGACGGCCACTGCTGTTAAAGTTAGAAAATTGAAATATTCGAATATCGCTCCTTGCCTTCAATAACCATCTGAACACTCAAGTCCAACGTGTTGGATGATGCAACTTTTTAACATTGCACGACTTACCGATCTTTTTAAAGTAAGCTAGTTGGAAAAGTCGATCTCCTTAACCATGAAGGATAATATTGCAGACGTTCATTCATAACTTTGATACTCCAGTCGACGGGGTATATTCCGAACACTATACAGTTGTCAGCTATTCGCGCTCGAAAGTTGTCAGTTCCAACAATTTCTGTGTCATATGAACAAATGACAATCACTTTTAAACACATTATTACTTTCCAACTAGTTGGAAATATCAATCACATCAACTATGATTAATAATAAGAACAAATGACAATCACTTTTAAACGCATTATTACTTTCCAACTAGTTGGAAATATCAATCACATCAACTATGATTAATAATAATATTGCAGGCTTTCAAACT
>JAQFZW010002117.1:0-19688 GCA_034687055.1 Heteromurus nitidus
ATTGGGAGAGCAATTGCTAAATTGTAATTGAAATTGGTTAACACGTTAATAAATCTGAACTGAACTGAACTGAACTGTCTAATTTCAATAGTACACATATGCTTCCACAAGTTAGCTGATTGGAGATTGGGACCAAAGGAATTCCCTCGAATTCCTTCACACACGCAAACACTAATGTGCAAAATTCATTTCCGTCCTCCTCAGTCTTGTGTGTGTGTGTGTGTGTGTGTGTGTGTGTGCATTTTGCAGAAGGGAAATATCGAATGTTTGCGAAAGTCTAAAAATAACTCGAGTCAAACCATGTTTTTTTCGTCCCCGAAATTGTATACTTCTATTTTGGAATTGATGCAACTGTCATTCCTCCTCATATTCTCATAATAAGCTCCGCCAGTTAAAAGCAACGGGAGAAAATGCGTCTCTCCTTTCCCTCCCCTTTCTTTCCTCTATCAACATATTTTTTTCCACTCTGGGAAAATGTACATTTAATATTCTTTCCGCTACTCAACTTTCCCTCGTCTACTCACATTATTATTACGTCTTGTTGTTTTACCCACTTGAGCAACTTGAACAAATATTGCCCGCATTTGGTATATGTATTCAGTGGGAGATAGAGAGATGCAAATGTTTACCGAAAGGAAGGAGGGAGAGAGAGAGAGAGAAGTTTTGAAGGTAAATAGTAGTTAGAGGATATCTTGATTAAAAAGGGTATATAAATGCAAATGGATGGGAGTGTGGCCAAATCAAATTTTGATTTCATTCTTGAGTCCAATCCTAAATCCTCATCCTTCAGTGTTGCTTGTATCACCCTCTTTTATTCCCTGAATAGGCACTGATGTTGTTGTGACTGCTACTTTTTGGATTAAGCAAACTCTCGCGAGATGATTATGCCTGTGTTGACCACGCGATTTTAGCCTTACTCCACCGCCGCTCACATGTGTGTGTACATACGTACCCTTGATGTTTGCTACATTGACTCTCAAGTAAAGCTCCCAAAAGACGTCGTTACTTCCAGCCGAAAAAGTAATGGAGCGAGAGCGTAAATATATATGAAGCTCTATACTTTGTTTTGTTGTTGTACATATTTAATTGACGTGGAGCGGAGGACGGTGACGGTATCAAGTTGACGAGAAAGAGTTGCATTCCTCCGCCGCGTGTAAATGCTGAGGGCCTTTCTGCACCACAGGGAATAACGAAAAGCTCTTGGACTTGGACACAATATGTGTTCCTCGTTCTCCAGTAGCGAAAATGCTGGAGAATGGGAGGGAGAGAGAGAGGGAGAGAGTGGAAAAGCCAGAAAAAAGAGTAATGGATGGAGTATATGAGACAGTCCACATCTGTCTCTGAGTGTAATGCGATTTTACTGAAACTGACATAAAACCTTGTTTACGACCGTCACCACTAATCCAACGTAGCAGCTTTGATGGGCAACTTCACCATCCTCTCCCCTCTCTCTACTCATTCCCTTTTCACTTCACTCTCTTTTTTGCATGTGTCATGTATGCTTGCTCCGTAGAGCTCGCTAATGATTAGCCAGGAAATGTACTAAAAATCATTATGAGGACATGCGGAGGAGAGTAGGAGAAAATGTATGATCCATGATACATGCGCCATTTACTTGGCATTCACATCAATCCCCACCTCAATTCTAAAAAAGAGAAAATATAAAATAATAATACTCGAGCTTGCTCATTGTTGTGTCGACCAGCGATGACGGACAAGTGACTTTCACTCAAATACTCGGGAGCGTCCCAGTCCCATGCAATTTGGCCTTCAGTTCGAAGCAAAAGAATATTGCAAAAGGGAGTCGTAGTGGAGTAGGTGGAGAAAACTGGACACCAACTGGTTGACGAAGGTAAGTACACGACTAAAAGAACACGACTCCCTTGCTCCCCTTCTATTTATTGTGCTACACTCTTACGATTTTTTTTCAAGATTGCCATCAAAGCCAGAGAGAGGTTATAAAAACTGATAATGGACGCGAGTAATAAAGAGTATGAGGTTTTATAGGGGAGTTGTACTCGGATTTTATTAGCTCGTCAAATGAACAGGTCACATCTAAATTGGCCCATGTGGTGAAACAAGAAAAAAGAGAATAAAGGCTTTCAAGCACACGCAAAAAATTTATCCTTGAGTCGGACTAATTTCAAGCACGAACATGTGCAAATAAAATGCCATGGTCGTGATTACGAGAGAGAGAGAGAGAGAGAATACAATATTGTGCTGTTTAAAACCAGGTCATATCATATTTCTCGTCACCATATTTTTTTGTTTTTGCTGAAAAAATTTTCTTCATCCAAGATTCATGTAATTCGTTAATTTTGCAAAATTAGACAACCCGTCCTTCCCTTTCATTTCGTGATAAATATCAGCCACTCTCCACTTTCCCGTGTTCTTGTCGTGTTCAACGAGAACACTGGTGTGGGGAAGGAAGGTGTGTGTGCACACGCTACTTCTCTTCTTCTTCTTCTGCTTCTTCTTGTTGATGGTTTCTAAGCAAATGATAAAATGCCTTGTTGCCTTCCAGCCAGCGAGTAAATTTTTCATGCGTTCGGTCACGATGACACTGACAAGCTAGATACTTTCACACGTGGCAGCCTTCCCAATCCTTTTTCTTCGCCAACGGAAACTAGTCCACTTTAGTCTTCGAAGACGACGACGACGGGTTATCCTGGTGGTGGCATTTCAAAAGCGTAAAATATTTACCCATCGTACGTGTGTGTGTGTGTGAAATATATGTACACGGACAGACGCGTTTCAAAAGGTTAGTTCAAACCCACACCAAGTCTTTGTGTCTCCTTGTTTCCCTTGATTGTCGTCCTCTCTTGCATTTCGAGGATCACTGAGCGATGAGCGATACACACTCTTCCTTTCTAATAAACAACTTTCTCTTTCTTCGAGTGTGCATGTGTGTGGAAACGAGCTCTCTCTCTCTCTCTCTCTCTCTCTCACACACACACACATTCTCCAAATATCCATGTAAATCATTGATCCTTTTGAAAAATTAGTGAAACATTGGAAATTCCACAGCTCGCCAGAGCACGTGTGGGTGAGGCACACGTATCCTCCAGAGTGACAAGTTGTTTTCAACACACTCGCTCGAGAGAAGACGAAGAGCGAGTCTACACCACACTTCACACATTTCCGATGTGAGCCTTTGAAACCCTGATTTGGGAAACATGGGATTCCCTCTCTCCTTTCCCCTTGTATTCTTAAGCCTAAGTGGATTAAATGTACACTTTTGCATTCTTCTTGAATGTAAAAATAGAAGCGATGCTTAATGTCTCCTTTTTAAAAACATTCTCTTATTTTTTGTGTCTGGCTGAAAATGTGAAGCGCGCGTGGCAGCTTCTCTAAGGAAGCCTTATCTTTATATTTTCTCTTTAAGTGAAAGCAGTTTGAGTTTTATATGCAAATGATAGCTTCCTCCTTTTCTATTCACACAGTCAATTGTAGCGGAATTTAAAAAATATAGTGTATTTCCTGGTTTTTTTGTTGAGAAAGATTGGTGAGTAGTGATTGAGGAAAGTGTACACTCACCAAATTGAAGGATATGTATCCAACACTAAAAAATGGAAGCAAACACAAGAATTCATGCGTTTACCCCTGTAAATTTTTTTCGTTGAGCAAACATGGCGAGAATGGAAAATGAATAAATTGATTTTCAAAGAAAGCAAGAAAGAGAAAACACAAGTTTAGAGAGGAGAGACACATAACACACACGACTTCTTTAGAAAATAGAAAATGTATGCATATTTCAAGTGTGCACACATTCGTGTCCGCTCTCTCTCCCTCTCCCACTTCTGCCATATAATTTATAAAAATCAAGCTAAAAGCTTGCACAAACGAGCATTGTGTGTTCGACGTGACATTCAAGATAGAAAAGAAAGATACACCTACAAGCTCACTCTTAACATGCCAGGGTGGAGGTGAAAAGTATAAGGGCTTTCTCCTGCTTTCCCTTTTTGTCCATGGATTTTTTGCTTGTGTGGCTCCCTGATCGTCGTCTATCTCTTATGCAGATAAAAGTGAAAAACTAGAGTTTCGATGGCAAAGTCACTGAAATTTATGTTCCCCTCTTTTCTCCTCAACTTCTCGTCTCTCTCTCCACTTGTGCATGCACATTCCCTTGAATGCGAGTGTGGATTGTGGAAAGATGCGTCGACAAAAAACAAACTTTTTCCCTCCACGTGTGTATGCAGAGGGGCGAGGAGCGCATTGAAAATGCGAAAAAGAAGAAAAAAGAGGAAATCGAAGACTGGTTGAAAACCCATTCTTCTTCTTCTTTTTCTATCACTTTTTTTCAACTTGGTGAATTTTCATTTGTTCCATTGGCAATGTAAAAAAGCCATATTATATTGAATGCAAGTTTTACCTATTCCATTTTGTAGGAAATGCGAAGCATATATAACCCATCTAACATTCCAGTGTTGCGACTACATAGATTCTATGTAACACAAGCAATGTAGAGACAACCGCAATTTCTGTCCGGCCAAATGCAGTAGATTCTACATGTAGAATCAACGCAGATTTCAAGTCGTTCATGAGTAGAAATTGTTGGTTATGTCTACATGGTTACAACGTATATTTGATGATTTCTTGAGCGTCGCAATAACGTTGTGTGCAATGTTGTGTTTTAGTCTAAAATATGTAGGAACAACGTTACGTTGTATGCAATGCTTCTACAGTACATCTACATCTTCGTAAATTATTTATGCAGTCGAAAATAATTTATAATAAAACAACAAATTATTAAAATTATGGTTTAGTATTTATTATTTTATCAGGTAAACAAATACATCGACAAGTATTCTCATTATCAAATTCGGGAAGCATTATACATTTATAACTTAGCTCATCTAGGGACAATTCAACACTAGAGTTTATATTTTTAGATATGCTGTAAACACCAATTTTGGAACTACTAAACGGATACTCCTCAATATCTCTGTTTCGAAAACATTTTCCCACTAAAACAAAATCGTTTACTTTTTTCACCACTTCACTTATAACGACTACTTTTCTCTCTTTAGTTAGGAAACAGTTATCGGAATCTGAAGAGGGAGCTATCAAGTGTCCCCTGCAGTTAAGACGCATTTGTCCTTCGAATTTATAGAATTTAATTTGTTCAACGTCAGCTTTAAAATCTTCCTTATAACCACATAATTCTTGTTCGCCTAATCTGTTGACTATTTGCTTAATTCCGTATCGTTTATTTCTCAATATTTTCTTAAGACCTTGCATAGCATTTTCGAAAGGAAATGCGCTAAAATTGTCTAACTTTCCCAAACGAAGGCAATCTTTTGGCAAGTGTACAAGTGAATGTATATTATATACTAAAAATTGTTTGCCGTAGAGCTCTGGACATTGCTCAACAAATCGTAGAAGTAACTGAGTAGCTAATTTATTCCATTCTACATTTGAAGCAGATTCGGCTACTAAAATCCGCATTGCTGAATGGAGAAGCAGAAAGTGCTGATATAATGACTTAGATAAAATTCCATTTAATATTATAGGACCAATATAAAGGAGGAACAATCTAAACTCTGTAGCTTTAAAATGATCTAGATCTTTTAATGTCCTTGGTTTCCTAGCAAATTCGGAACAAGTAAATCTCGAAACTGTTGACATGCGATTGGAAAGAATATCAATTTGCCTCAGGAGTAGCCTCTGTGGGGATTTGTTTTTCGTCCAAGTATATAATAACTTTCTCATGACTCCCAGACATGTTAAGTGCATGTAATCTAAAGGAAATCCGGACACCAAGCCAACATGTAATTTTATCAAAGGGGATATACCGGTGTGATGATTTGGATCAGACTGATTAAAGAATGATTCATCACTCCGTAGCAGACTGTCAGTATTTCTAAAAATTACCCTACCATCCCATTCTCCAACGCATTGACATTTTTCACACCCACTGTATGCGTTGTGCTGTTTACAACATTTTAGAAAACTGCGAGCAGGTGCGTCGGCAACAAACGATCTTATTTCTAAAGAGTATTTTAACCCTTTAAACGTAAATCCTTCTAACTTTAATTGATTCATTTCACTAATAAATTGATCCAAGAACTGTTCAAGTGAGGCTGGTTTAGTTAAGCCAAAGTATAAAGCAATTAAAAATGGTTTTTGATTAAATGCTTGATTTATAAAACCCAATATCGGCCAAAATTGCTTATTTGAGCTTCGCGACACCGGTAAACCATCAACACCTATGTTTAAACTAAACTGCTTTACGTTTGAATCAAATCCATCCTCAAGTCTTTTCAAAACGTTTTTCAAAATTCCACAATAATGGAATTCACCAGTACCAAGTTTTGTTATTTCAACTGATTTTGGAGTGTGTAATAATGTTCTACTATCTTTTGGAAGGTCTAATTTCTGATTACGCAATAAAACTAACAATTCATTCAATGCTGAATGCGAGATGTTGAATTTACATGCCCAGGTACTTAAATCATGTCTTAGATTACATATTTCATCACCTGAATCAGTACCTTCGCTTGACAATAAAATTGAATTCTCGTCGTCTACAAACAAGGAAGGTTGAGATGTATCTTCTAATGATATCATTTCGCCATTGAAATTAGTTTCACTTTCAGATCCGACACTACTTCCTGAACAAACGCTCTTACAACTAGTATTAATATTCGGAACACTATTTAACAATTGTTGAATTTTCTGACTACGCCACCTTCGTGCAGTCCTTGAGCTTACTGGGCTGATATTATTGTCCATTATGGTTTTGACGATTTCTTCCCTTGGCGTGTCTGAACCAATTCATCACATCTAAATCAATCTCAGGCTCTGTGGCACCGCTTGCTACTGCGTGACGCCATACGGATGCTAATTACAAAATCATACGTCTGAATTAATTAAAAATCTTTAAAAGGAAATTTGTTTTCATAGGGTACAATACTTGAACACTTCGTCGTCCACTAACCTCTAACAACTTCGTGAAGACTGGTTGAAGAAAATTTCTTCTTGCTATTCTTCCCACTGAAGTTAACGAACTCAGCATACGTTTTCTCAAAGAGTCTGCTCAAGATCCTCCTTGTAATGCAGGCCCTGTCAGCTCCTCCCACACGAGATAAGAAGGAAGTCTAGAAGCAAAAGTTTAGAATATTAATGATCTTTTCCAATTGCAAAAAGTAATTACATGTGGGTTGCAACAATGAGATACTCGCATTTACCAATTGATCCTTATTTAGGTCTGAATTCAGCCACTCTTCCAACTCGTCGAAAGTTTGATCACTAGTAAGTGGAAGTTTGTCCTTTATGTTGCTACTAATGGCAACGGCATCCTTCAAAGCCGGGTTACATTGGAGCAGTGTGGAAATGTCTTCCTTAATGGTCACGAATTGGCCCGCTGTAAGTTTTGCGAAGTCTTAAAATAAACAACCAAGATTAGTTTTTATCACTCTAACGAGCGTGCAAGCGTATATGTATTAGTATATACCATCAAATTTCTTAGTTAAGGTTGAAATAAGATGTTTCAAATCGTCAGTTGATGTCGTGCCAATGGTCAGTTGACAAACGTCACCAACTGTGGGGGGATGATTAAGAGATTCTGCGGAGGATCCTGGTGCGGCGTAGGGAGGCTCAAATTCTGCGGAGGAGGATGATTCGATTGAAGACTGAAATTCCACGGCGGAAGATGATGCGGACTTTTCAACTGACGATTCACCTTCGGGAAAGTTTGGATTGTCTCCTACAACTAGAGATAAAGATTGGAGGAAACCTATAATTAGTTACCTCATCCACATTTTATTGGACTTCTCAATGAACTTAATGCGAAATATGACTAACCACGAGCATCATAGTTGTCTTCAGGAACAACAAACGAATTAAATGTCGTGGAAGGAAGGTTTACCGGACCAAGCGTTAAATTAATGTTGGTGGTGTCTTCGGCTTCGCTCTCCAAATTGGATAGATATTGGGCTGATTCCTCGAATTCGGTGGCTTCAGCGAATGTAGCTGCAATTGTAAATACATCAATAATTTCAGATCCTTTATATTTGATTAGCTGTAATTCATTAATCATAAAGTGGTTTGTATCTGTAAATGGGAAAAACTTAAATTTAGGCTTACCACAAGTTCGTAGCACTTTGCACGGAAACGTCTTCCATGTCTTTTTTGGGGGCGATAATTTTTGTATTAAATCCAGCTTTTGTTTCGCAGAAATGAAGCTTGGAAAATAGCACTGACAAGAATTTAAAATCCAACTACTAGGAACGATCGACACTGTACTTTCAAGATAAAATTCGACCACTGAAAATGGCTTTTCTGTTCTCGTCCCCATGTCGTCCTTACTAATTATATTAACAAGAGATTAACTTTCGAGATGAACAGAGAAGAAGCAGTTGATAAAATGATTAAATAAAAACTCTAAAATTGGCAAAAAGAATGGAGCTGTCTGTTGGTATTAAAAGAAGCTGCATGTCTGCTTCTACGACTGAATACTGAAACGTAGTTTTTCATGTTGGTCCGAAATACGTATTATCTACGTATTTTCTACATATGTGCATGAGTGTTGACGGCATGTGATTTTCATATACACAAATATGACGTAGGAATTATGTTGATCCACAACATATTTTCTACGATCGAGAGAAGGTGTTGTGTATTCGTAAGATCTACGTTACATCAACGCATAATTTATATGTTGCGAATAAGTCGAAGATTCTTGTTGCGATCAACCAGCAAGCAACATAAATTTTCAACAAGATATCTACGACAACACACTTTCAACAGTAACAACAATGATTCTACGTAGTCGCAACACTGGAATGTTGGATGGGAAACCTATGCAAGCTGACGATGTGATGCAACCTTTCTTCTTCTTCTTTTTAAGTACGTAAGTACCTTAGAGAAAGAGAGAGAGAGAAGAGAAAGCGAAATCATTTGCATATCCTCTCACCCCTTCCCTAATTCCTACCACAGATATATCATAGAATTAGCATTTTTGCCAAGTTTTTTTCTCCCGAAAAAAATCTCGCAATCTTTGTGGTTTTTGGTTCGCTCTTTCTACTTCATTTTATTATTCCATTCTTTGCAGATTGGCTTGTGGAATAAGCAATTCCTGAAGAAGAAAAATATGTATTCTGAGTCCGTCAGAGAGAAAAGTAAAATATTACCTCATGTTTACTTTGAAATTAGGAAAACACAAATTGTGATGAGGTAAGTTGGAAGCTAGCAGGCCAAGGAAGAATTTATATTTCTTTTCCATTCTTTTTTCCTGACTTCTTTTCCTTTCTCATTTTTCTCGAAGATGCTCCAATCCAATTCAATCGAGGCAGAGAAGAATATAGCTTTTGTGCGGAGATGCGCCTGGTGTGCACGCCATCTTAAATTTAATCTATTGATGGATGAATTGTATTTGCATGCGGGAACGAGAAATTGAATGAGTAAATCGGAGAGAAAGTGAATTCTGAGTAGAATATTATCCTTTCCATCTTCTACCTTCAACTTTGTGCATACTTATGTGCACACGTGTGTTTCTTCCAGGAGCATGTTTGTATGTGTGTGTATGTTTCAGATTTCAAGTTGAAGGGGGAAAAGTTGGAGTAGTTTTTTGGGGGTCGCATCAAAACCTGCATTTCTCTTGCTTGTCTTCAGATTGAGATGCATCCAGAACAAATATTGATGTTTGCTGTTTGCCACACGAGCAAAGAGAAGGCGCACGCTAGAGCTCAAACTAGCGAAAGGGTAAACTGAAAGAGAGAGAAAGAGAGAGGAACAAGTTTTTTGCAGTTGACTCTCGAGTTCCCAGGGAATTTCCCTTTGTTTTTCACTGATTCAATTTAGGATGCTCTCTTCAATCGGAGAAAAGTGCGGCTGCGGAGCAGCGTACATTATGAAGTATTAGAGGATTGTGAAATGTGTAAACAGGATGAATATTTATGGAAAGGGGAAGGCATAGTTTCGGAACAACTCCGCTAGGCTCAAATATGTAATTAGGAAAATTTGCAGATTAATTTTCCTCGAAATTCTCATTACGGTTAAGCGGAGCAAAACGCTGACTTGACGAGCTCAAACATTGATCGACGTCAATTTAGAGTCGAGCTGACGTTCAATGCTTAATTAGAAAATGGGAACAACTACAGCAAAAAAGAAGATTATTATTTTTAGACAACTCGACCAAAAATATAAGCTACTAATTTGGGTTGGAGGATGGTAGGTATGTGGACGAAGCAGTTTGCTATGTGGACTCGAAAAAATAATTAAAACTTTGCTAGTGTAAACAAAATAAAGCTTATATTAGCTAAATTGTAAACGAAATATTCTGATGCTGCTTATCGCTTAAGGATTCAGTCCAGTTGAAACCTTCCCTCATTTATGATTTGTATAAAAACTAATTGTTTTTTTTCTCAGAAATAGTTATTTTCCTGATGACACTTGATTTACTCTAATTTTAAGTCGACGTATTAAACAAAAGTGGAGGAATCGTCCGGAAAGGATATAAAAATGTGTGGAGAGTGAGAGAGGAGGAAGGCCCTTTCATCAATATTTTCTGTCCTTTTGAAGAGGCCTCTTCACTCCTCTCTTTCTCTTTGCTCTCTCCGTTTCCACGGAGGAAATCAAATTGGTAAGCGGAAGGGAGGAAAGGGAGAGCGAATTTTATTTCGAGTGGCTTTTTGGTATTGAAAGAGAGAGAGAGAGAATTCGTTTTACACTCTAATGAGCAGGGGTTTTTGTGATTTCCTCATGGGAGAACTTGAATTGCATCCGGAGAAATCTCCAAATTTTTCAACATGCAAATAAATTAGGGGGTTTAGAAAGCAGATGATCGTGGGGTAAGTGTACCGTTTCAAATGAGCTCGTTTCCCTCACTCAACTTCCCCCATCTAATGCACATGTACACATCCCTATAATATATGCGAGCATATTGTTTCAACATTGTTCTTCCGAAAACAATATACATTTCCCCTTCCCGAAGCTACTCTTTTCTTCCAGAAATCTTGACAAAATAAATTGTACTGCAGTTCAGAGCTTCTTACCACATTTCCACTTTGTGCATGAAAGAAACGAAGGAAGGGGCAAAAAATAAACGTCTTAACTTTTTCTCCTTCAGTATTGAGCGATGAATGACCGTAGCCTCTCCAGAAAGTGGACTATATCCTTTGGTAAAAAAGGGGAAAAAGAAGAAAAATGTAATCGGTGCTGTGTTTAGGAAAGCGGAACGTTGGACGACGAGATGGGGTTAGAGTTCACAACTTGATCCGTTCTCCATTGTTGTAGGGGGAACAAGCGCTGAGAGTATTAGTAGTATCGTTCCGCATCGTTGTGATTGCGAGCACAGCAGTTCAAGCCATCACGTCGTTTAACTTCTCAAGACTTTTAACTTGCTCCACACAGTCTCTCTCTCTCTCTCTCTCTCTCTCTTCACCAGCTTCTTCCCATCAAATCACCATCTCAAACTGGAGAAGAAAAAAGTGTTCTACTAAAGGAAATAAATTGTTTCCAGAGTTTTTTTCTCTCTCTCTTTTTCGTCTTCTTCTTCTCTTGCATGTTTCTCACTTAAATGACATTTTCAGCTGGGTTTCGTTTGAAGACACCAAAAACGCCAACCTACTTTCCTCTCCACAAAGTCTCCAATCAAACTTTCCTTTTCCAGTGTCCTACATTTTAAAAAATTCTTTTTTTACTCAAATGATACTAATACTTGTGCGCAAAAAAGTTATATTTTTTCGATGAAGTTTTTAGAGCTCGTCCAAGGTAAAAAAATTCTTAATGTAATAAAATTAGAGAGGGAGTTAAGTAAGAATACCAGAGATTTTTTAGGTTGGCGATGGCGAAGGAGAAGTTTTTAAAGGAAAATTGACTGGAAGTTTTTTTTTGACTTTCGCAGTTGAAAGTAGTAATAATTAGGAGGAATGGGATGTTTCTTGGGTGACACTTGACGTGACAGTTGAAATTGTAGACTTTTATTTTCTGACAGCATTCATTAACAAGTTTTCTCCATAAACTTGGAGTAATTAGCGATATATTCGTTCTCTCTCTGGAGAAATCCGCGAGATTTTAAGTTGAAAAAATAAGTATGAATATGTATGCCTTTTTTGCGGACGAAATAAAGTTAGAGTGTTAAAAATAAAAAAAAGTGTTAGTGATTTAATGTAAAGAGAAAATATTTGTACAAATTTATATTTTGAGATGACAAGTCCTTCTGTAGAATTTCATTTTTTCCTTCAAAATTCACTTCAGCTGAACCCTTGGAATGAGTGGATGAAGGAGCCCATGTGTTCATCTTCTCAACGAGAACTCTCTATTTATAATGAAAAAGCTTTCTGACTCAACTAAAATCCTCCTGGGGACTGGAGAAGAGAGAGAGAGAGAGAGAGAGAGGGGGGGGAGGGCGAAAAAAGGGCAAGGGAGTCCTGAATTGAGAAAGATTTAAGAGTGGAATTCTACGGAACAAAAATCCTATTTGCAAGTGGCATTTAGGAGAGATGGAGAGAAGCTCTTGTCTCTACTCCACTTAATATACTTTATTATTCATACGGGAAGAGATATTTAATTCAGTGATTCATTAGCTAGAATGAAAATCCTTTTTTTCCCTCTCATTTTCTTCCTAAAACCAAAAAAACTCGTATTAGAGAGATCAGCGACTTTGCTCAGTTCTACAACAATTTTCTCCAATTATGCACGTTACCAGTGGGGTTTTGTCCTCCTTTGAATAATCTTCCAAGTGACGTTTCCCACTGAGAATGGACTTTTTTAAAGGCTAAAGTGGATTGCTCTCTCGCTCTACTTCTCTCTCTAAAGGTGTACAACATTAAAGATCGAATTCTAGGAGCTCATTTAAAATTCGTACGGCTTAAGATAACGACATCATTTTCGGAACACTTTAGCAATGATTATTGCGAGTTGGAAAGAGAAAACGAGATTAACATTGACTCAAAAAAGTTTCACTCTGAAAGTTGTACATTTTATAAAAATTTGCAACATATTTTTCACAAAATGTTCATTCCCCCTCCAAAAGCACTGCTCTGCTCCTAATTGTGTCCGCTTCCTTTCTCTGAATTGCCCAAATAAAGTCCAGCAAAGAAAAAGTGATTTGAGGAAAGATAGTATGAGCTCTCTCCGAGTTGGGAAGAAATAGAAAACAAACATGAAACAAAATGTAAGAATATTGGAGAAAAAGGAGAGGACAACAAACTCAATCCCAAATCCCTGACTCATTTGCTCTCAAATTGGGCTTAACGAATTGAAAATGAAAGTAGAGAAAGGACAGCAAATCTCTGTTGGGTTATTCCGAAGGAAAAAACAGAGAGAATGTATTCTGTTTGCACACTGAAAAAGGAGACTGTCTTATTCCGTTAGATCATGAGAAGAAAATAAGTTCCCTTTCTCTAACGTTTCCAACTTTCTCAGGTTCCCAAACTTAATTTTTTTCTATTTGCTTATTTCCCCCCTTTTCTCTTCTTGTCCTTCCGTACCAACTTTCCCGCTGACATTTTGATATTGGGAATGGAATCAAATGGAAGTTGTCGGGGTACAGTTAGCTGAAGTAGTTAAAGATAAATTGAATTCTATTTTAAATTCGTTTCACTACAATCGCAATTCTGGAGAAACTGTATCAAATCCATGTCACACACATACAATTCTCGTCGTCCTCAATCCATATTACAAATTCGGAGAAGAGACGACGCAGAGTGAAAAAGTGGAAGAGGAGGACGCCTCATCGCCTCCTCCTCCGTCTCTCATTGACAACTATAATATTCCCTGCAGCAACGAAGAAAAGTAATTTGTTGCTACAAAGTTAGAATGTGGGAGAGAATAAGTTTAAAACAAAAAAAAATGATACAGAAATTGAAGTTTTTAGACGATCAAGTTTTATTATTCCGGAAACTGGAATAAAGAAACTTATTGTCATTTCACTCAAAACGCCCACTTTTTCTATTTTTATATCTTGCTCCCTGCATAATGAATAATAAATAGTTTGTAGTAATTTCATACCTGGCAAAAGACAGAAAACGATTTAACTTCATCTTTTTTAATATTCATGCTTGACTCTTTTCACTTTTTATTCATTTTGTTTGTGCCGACACTTGCGAGCTGATCGTTAGTCTGAAAGACAAGGAGAACCCCTGACCCATATATTTTCGCAACTATAAACTTGCCGTTAGGTTTTCCTTTTTAATTTCATTTCTGCACAAGCTCACAACTAATGAAAAGTGATACTCTAGCTCCTTCGAATAAAGAGCAAAAGATATCAGTTTGGTTGCAACATAAGAAACGGTTTATATGTTTTGGTTTTACGGCGCAATCCGTGTGATGTTGTGTGTTTCCCCTCCACAATTCATTTTCTACTTACTTATTTCTCCAAATCGCTCATGTCCACTTACACCAGTTCCATCTCTCCTTCTTTCTCTCTCTCTCACTCTCCTACGGGGGAGGCATGATGAACTGTCATTGTTTTTTCCTCAGTTCTGTGCTAAAAGGAAATACTGCACAGTTGGAGAAATTGCGTGAAATGAGAGTAAAGACGAGGAGAACTTCAACTTTCCTTCTCTGCTTTCTCTTTCTCTCTTCCTTTTTTCAACCGTTTGTTTCCTTCACAGCGGTGGCATAACGAATAAAAAATCTGTCCATCCATTTTTACTCGCCCGTCTTTCTTCTCTCTCTCACTCTCTCTCGTCTTCACACTCACACTCGTTTTTTCTATCTCCTCCACTCGCATGCAAGTTGTTTAAAGAGAGAGGAAAAGCAAGATTCAGTGTGGCACCCTCTCCCTCTCTCTTTGAGAAAAAAAGAAGCAGGAAAAAATATTTGGCAGGATTATGTTCTTATACAGCTGCCACCAGTTTCACTTCATTTTGAACCATTACACACGACGACGCGATGGGAATGTATTGCAAACGCTCTTGTTCCTTAACTTTAGAAAATATATATATTTACCTTTTTTTCTGGATGAATCCAAAGCACGTAGATGTTATATATTTTATATCAAAATGGAAGTGATGATAACAAAAGAATGGCAAGTGTAAAAGGACACATTTTTTATATTTAAGTAATCTACTCTGGAAAAAACGCACTGGCAAGGGAAACGAGACATCTTTCTTGGAGAAAGAAAGGAATTGTGAAGGAATATAAAGGATGAATGGTAGCCAAATATTAGTAGGGAAAAGAAGGTTTGATGTTTGAATGGCGTCTTTAGAAAGACATGTAATATTATTTGTGCTCACTTTTCACAGAGATTGTCAGCATTTAAGCATTTTCCAGTCGAGAGGAATGCATCCTCAAAATACATAATATTTCTATTTCTCAACTTGAGCAGTTAGAGGAGCACTTTTCTTCTTCTTTTAAACTTTAAAGAGAGGAAGACACGAACTGCATTCGAGTCTCTCTTCTGCCACCTCACAAAATGGGAGTGCTGTGTGCATGCATTCCTTATATTTTGCGAACACGCTTTTCATACGTTGTACATATCTACATTTCTGATTCAGTGAGCGGTTATGTGCTCATTCTAAATAAAAAATTCTCTCGCTGCCTATTTGTTCCCCCTCATATAGATAATATATAATAATAGTAATATGGTGGAAGAAAATACTAAACTGAAAATGAGCATTGAACGTGCCAAGTAGACCATCTGCTCTGATTCTCTCACAACACAAGAAGAGGAAAGCAGGAGAGAGAGAGAAAACTTTACGCTTTCACTTAGCACAGTGAAGTTTTAGTGGAAGGAACGTTGTCTTCTGTCTTTCTTTTTTCCCAGCTCTCTCTCTCCCTCACTTCCATTTCCTTCGCCTATTTTCTCATCACAAGAAAATATAGTGGTGATGGCGGCGGTGGACTAGTTAACCATATCACCACGAGCTAGTTACAACTTTCCCCCTTCACATATTATATAATTTCTCTCTAGATTTATGGCAAAGTACGTGTATTGATGTCTTTGGAGAGAGAAAAAAGTGGGGAACGGGAGTATACGACAGAAAAGGAAAAAGTTTAGCCGTGCAAAGAATGCTTAGTGGACGCAAGCACGTTTCTCTGTCGTGTCAGAGTGCAAAGCTTAAAACTAGTTCACGTCTTTGAGAGCTGTTGGCGCAGAAGAAAAAACGAGGCGAAAATTGCGTGTGTGTGCGAGTTGAGGGTGTTGAGAGTGAGGTATTTATAGTGTGTAACAAGCTCGTGAGTTGTGACAAGACGGCATCACCATCGCCATGGCGATCTCTATTTCTTGTTCTGACCGGGGGAGAGAGAAGAGAGGAGGAATGCCTATGTCAACTCGATAGCCAACTACACGCTTATTAGTCACAGAGAAGAGAGAGAGAGAGAGAAGCAAGCATTTCCTGTGTGATGAATGGGACTTGGTTGTCAGTCCCCCGTTCCCGGACAAAGTCTAGTGGTAATGATCACGTTGCTGCGAGAAAAGTGAACAATTTTTGTAGTCGCTGAGAGAAGACGAGATGAAAGTCTTGGAGCTCCAAGTCAGATTTGTATCATTACTTGAGAAAGAAGAAGAAGAAGGAAAAAAATGTGTGCGACCAGTGGAAGAGAGAGTTTGGTCTACCAAGACTCCTTTCGCTTCGTCATGATTGTGATGACACTCTTCTACGAGCAACTTTTTTCCTCCGACAACAAAGGAGTGGTAGCAATATCCTCACACACAAACACTGTATCACACACGCATGAAAGTAGATCCTCTGCAAAGCTTCTCACTTCTTTTGCTTTTCTTTTCTTGTGCTAAAATTAACTTTCCTCTCATCAATTTGGTTAATTAAATTTTCGGATATGAGTCAAGTTGGAGGGAGGGGGAAAGGAAGCTTGGTCATATATGCGGCGACTTCATGCTGTCGTCTTTACTCATGAAACTCTTAGCGGACTTGTCTTCTTTTCCAGGGAAAAGGAAGACGTCTTCTCGAGCTGTTTGCAGAGGAGCTATAGTTGAGTTGCTTGCTTGCTTGATCTGTCAGCAAACTTCTTTTTACACAACTTTTGTCACCAACGAAAAAAGCTAAGAAAAAAGAGGATCTGAGATAAAAAAAATTGTATTAAGTGTTGCCGTTGCGTTGGTTAGCCCACAATTTGAGGTAAACGAGGTAGTGGCCCATTTTCACCATTATATTCCCTCTCACCCAAAAATCTAAACTCGAGTTGAGTTGTCCACACGAGCGCTAAACTTTTCCCCGTCTCATTTCACTGATTTAAGAAAGGGGAAAGAGAAGCGCAGGTTGTTCAAATTGTGTGAAATATGGGTCCGCCTTGAAATATTCTTACTTTACTTTTCCATAATTCTTTGTTTCAACCAAAAAATGCGTCTATCAAGCGATAAACTCTCTCCCATTTTCCACCGGCTGGAATATGAAAAGGCCGTAAAGTGCGCTATAAATCCTTGATTGCTCTTCATAAAGGGAGACGTGTAAATGTGTAAATAAATAATTCATCCTTGTTTATCGTGCCTCCACTTGAATAACCTCAACGGAAAGGGCAATCGAAGGAAGAAGAGAGTGGGCCCGATCAACCATTCGATAATACTCGAGATTAGCATATATTCATACACTCACGTCCCACACTCTCTTCTCTCTCTTTCTCTCTCTCTCAGTCAGTTGTAGCCGAGTTGTGTGGTGGGTCGTGGGACGTGGGACCATGGCTAGTTGGAGAGAGAGAAGAGAGAGAGGCAACCACCATGAAAACCACCATCGCCCCTGGTCCTGCCTGCCTGTCTCGGCTCCTCGGAGATGCGTGCTATTGTGATGTACGAGAATGGCGAATGAAGAAAAAGGAAGCGGAGACGAGCATTATCTCTCTCCACTCAACTCAGCAATCTGAGTCTTTCGTTGTGTAACAACACCAATACATTATGCACCAAATAGACATCATGATCATCGCATTTATTTGTTCACAAGAGATCCATCCACTCCCTCCTTTGTCATTAGACAGAGGAATACATATGTTTTACTATTTAGTTCTTACACGTCATCCGATAACACGTATCTCTCTCCCTCCCTCTCTCTTTCTCTCCCTTTCCTTTTTTCTGTGGAGAGAGAGAGAAAGCTGTTCACGCACCGCTGTTGCGAGCGAGATAATGGATGGATCCGTTCCATTAGTCAAGTGGGAACATCTGCAACAACTCTAAAACAAGCGAGTAGTCCCCCTCTTTAACAGCCCTTTGTTGAATGAGACAGTTTTCCTTTCCCGCTCCTTTCACCGTGTGTCCCGCGTCCCATTTATTAAACTGAAAATGAGTGAGTCCAGTTGCATTCTTCCCTCCAGAAAAAAACTGTATGTGTTCTAGAAGAGAGAAGTGGCTATTATATCATTCAAGTTACGCACGTACAAACCAAACCAAACCCAACTGCCACACTTTTTTACGGGCCGTGCAAAACTGCTCTATTGCTTTCACTACTTTGTGCAGAGGAGAAGTTGTTTGTTTCGACTATGTCGTACTTCTCTTCTCACCATCCTCTCCTACCTTTTCTTTTGTTTCAGATAGCTTCAATTTTTTATGGAGTTATGCAAGTAGAAAGCGAAGGTAAAGTAGGTTGACGTGAGCAAATAATGCGAAGAGATGGATAGCATGATGGTAATGGGCTGTACACAATACATATTTTCGGAAGGTGGTTTACACATGTGCATTAGAGAGTTATATCGAGAGTGAGCTGAGCTGAAGCTGAAGGTTGTTATGCAACGGAGAAAAAAGTTGCTTACTTTTTACCATATCAAACGATCCATAATATTTTCTCTTTCTTCTCAAAACTTGTGCATTTCTCTCTTGTTTTACTTTCTCTCCACCATTCTTTCTTTTATGTACACAATATGGGATTGTGGATGCGTGTTGAGAGATGACGAAGAAGAAAGGCAAAGATGCTCTATGTCCTTCCTTCTGCATTTACTGCCGCTGGTGGTGTGGTGTACTGTGTTCTGGAGTTGGAGCGTTATTCTTGCTCAAGCGTAAACAACAACAGGAATGAGAGAGAGAGAGAGAGAGAGATAAAAGGAGTTCCCAGAGCGAGTTCTGGATAAGGAAATTTTGGTTGAATGAGCATGTTGGCAGAACTCACGTAAAATATACGTGCGTACAATACACTCTCACTCTGGATTCCACTGGAAAACGAGTTTTTTCAAGACAGGCCGAGTTTTTTTCTCGACTTGTGACACTCGGAGTCAGAAAGCTTGACTGAGAAGAAAAAGCGGTTCCTTTTCTCATCCACTTGCACTTCTTCTTCGTGCAATATCCTTATGCCACATCAAGTTTTCTGCTGGGAGTTGAGAGAAGAACAGTGAGTGGTCTCTTTTGATCCACACCACGTCACCACTGAGTATTTCATGGGACGTTTGACGGACAACTTTTCCTCCAGTCACGGCTTTTCCTCCATCAAAACAAGACTAGGGCATCCACAAATCTCTCACTCATGAAATAGGAGAGAAGATTACGAATATTTTGTGAGAAGCGAGAGAGAGAGAGAGAAAAAAAAAGTTGTGCATCAAAAGTGTTCATACTTCAATAGATTTGTCTCTTAAGTGTCCTTTTAAATCAAGGTCGAAAAATAAAAGAAAGAAGGAAAGAAAGGAGATTTTATACCTTGAAATGTTGCATAGCGAAATATACATGCTTTCTTCCCTTTTATTCCACACAACTTTTGCATAAACTAGTTTCCCAAGACTCAGAGGAAAATGGGAGCGCTATTTTCTCTGATCTTGGGATTCAGGTGAAGAGCATAAAAAGAGTATTCTTTTAAGTAGTCTGT
>JAQFZW010002118.1:0-19681 GCA_034687055.1 Heteromurus nitidus
ACACAAGTGTGACATGGGGGGAGGGGGGGTCTGAAAAAACCGGATTTTGGCGTTAGCTACTAAATGAACAGACCCTTTTCAGATTTACCTCAAAATCGTATATAGTCTATCCAAACTGCAACACATTTAACCTGCATTTATGCAGTTTTGTCCGAAAACTAAGCATAATTTTCAGCGACATTGGCGTCGTGTACGAATGAATCATGTTTGTATGTTTGACACACTTTAGTCATAAATAAAACAAACAAAGAAGGTGTATCATAGAAAAATGGCCATTTTATAGACTCATAAAAATGTGTCATCACTTATCAATGCTTCATCTAAATACTTTTAGCAGTGATTATTATATACATGACACACTTTGAGTCATGTTTTAACTTCGACTTATTATTTAGTGAATGTAGTTCACCTCGCACACGACCAACCACCTTCTCTAACTTTCGCAAAAAATTCCAGCAAAGAAAAATATTGGATTTTTTTCTTCTAAAATTAATATATTTTACATAACAGTTAATTGATCAGTAATAAATCAGTTCCGTACCTACCTGAGTATGTAGATAATGATAATGATGATGAAAGTCCAAGTCTAATCGTAAGCTCCAACCAGTAGCAAGTTAATTGCTACGATAATATTTCACTTTTACAAGGATAAATTTTTAATGATACGTTTTACTGCATGAACGACGTCATCATAGGCTTGGGGCATAATAATGATCACGAAAATCACGATTAAAGATAAGAATATTATAGTAAAGCTCTACAAATTGTAAAAATTGAAAAATACTTATCATTTAGCAAAGATAATTGAGCAATAAATATTTTATTCATGACATTGGCTCCTGATGATGGCTGGAGACGAGATTCATAAACCAAAGACAAGCTCCTTTCGTGATAAATGATGAACAAAGCTCAATTCAAGGCAGATCCGAGTATATGCAAATGAGACGAATATGCACCCCAGTGCTAATGCTGAATGCTGATGCTGACAGATGAACGAACATGTGAAACTCCTTTGACGTTGCAGCCGCACTCTGCTCTAATAACAGAGAGTAGCCAGCTGATTTGACAGGATTTCGGGGAGCTCACTCCTTCCTTTCACCAAAATAATTACGATTTATTTAGCAAACGTTATTTACTATATTTATCCTTACTTTCAAGGTTTCATAATTGTAATGTTGATATTTAGGAAAGTCGCTGTTGTTGGTTCTTTGTGATATCGGCCATTATTTTAGTTTATACTAAGGATTTTTCACGTAAACATAATTATTATTGTGATATTTAACCATGCACATTACCATTTTCTACTGTGGTCCACGAGCTAACTTTAACAACAGTGGCTAAAAGTTATCGTTTTAGTGGAAGAAATCTGTCAAAAAAAGGTAAGCAAGCCTTCTGTTGTTGAACAAGATGTTATTTGGTACAGCATGTGACTTATGTGATTAACGACTAATCCCAGACACCAGAAATGGGAGCGGTTTGGGTGCTAATCTGTGTTGTTTTTTTGTTTATATACACGCGTAATATACCTGAGTTAAACGTGTTTCGTTCGTAGAAAATCTGATATAGTGTTTCGTGAGAAGCTGTTTGCATGAACAAAAAAATTGCAGTAATTCAATATGCTTCTCTTGATAAGTTTATCACGTTTGACATTCAACATTCATAATATTCCCATGAATTGTTTTAATGTATTTTCGCGTATGTGTGGTCATCCTTTAATAATTTGTAGATCAGTGGCTTCCGTCTTCGTTTGAGTGCCAATCAAAGCCGAAATAAAGATAGTTACCAAAGATGAGCAACCTCAATTCTACAAACAAACTCACGGAGTTCCCACCCTTGGAGTCGGATGACAAGACTGATGGAAAATTTTCTTTGTCAAAATTTATGTTTTGGCGAAAAGCAGGTAAATGCAGACACAGTATAGTGACACGTAACATGAATGAGGCGATATGATATATTACTTCGTCGGTTTTACAGATGTATATAGTCATGGTCCATGTTTAAATGTATTTTCAGATGGCGATCCAGTTACGGTTACGGTTCAACCAAATTTGCAGTTGCAGGGTGGCGTGCCTGCACCAGGTGCAAGCAGTGGACCTTCCTCAATGCCTCCCGTCGTCCAGTTGACGGGAGGTATGCCTGCTGAAACCAGTGATAGACGGGCAGATTCTTTTGAAAATATGAATTCCGCAATAAACATTCCAGCGAGTAGGAGAAGTTTGCCACCAAGCACAGCAGCATTTTACAGATCCGACTCCAATTTATCCAATACATCACCAGAACCGAATGACGGAACATCGTCGCCTTTTGCATTTGAAGCGAGAACACTTCCAAATGTACTGCGTAGAATTAGCAACTTAATCGCAATGGGATCAAATGTACGTACAAATATCAAATTTATTTATGTTTAGTGGGTGCATGATTTATATGAATGAACACAAGCTGCAATTTTGTGATTTAAAATTACGTGAATCCTAGAATCAAGCTGATATGAAGAAATACTGGATGCCTGACTCTGTCAGTAAAGAATGCTATGAATGTGGGGAAAGGTTCACAACTTTTAGAAGAAAACATCATTGTCGAATTTGTGGACAAATTTTCTGCTCAAGGTGCTGCAACCAAGAAATCCCTGGGAAAATTATTGGATATTCGGGTAATAATATTAAAATATCAGTCGTAAGATTGTCATTCTGACCTTGAAAATATTTAACCGTGTCCCATTATTAAACATTAGGAGAACTGCGGGTATGTATTTATTGCTGCAAGATTGTCTTATCCTACCTTCAGTCAGCGGATTTGAATTCGGATTTAACGGATGACCTAAGAGTGGTTCAGGAAGATTTGCAGAGCAGATTTGGGGCATCTACACCAGATTCATCGGTTGGCCAACATGGAAGTGGACATTTTGGAGGATTTTCCTCAGATTATTCGTACAGATCGCTTCCTAGACGCAAAGTATCGTTAGGCTACCAAGAGGAGCGTTTTGCAACCTCAAAAAGTCTCGAACCAAGCTTGGAAACTATTCCTGCACAGCCAAATGAGGACAAAGTAAAGGTGTTGACTGATTGGGTTGGATTGAAAGCATTATGGGATGAAATGTGCCACCCAGTTTCTGGAATTGATTGGGCTACACATCGCCATAACATGATAAAGAATTACCATTCTTGTGTGGTGGGCAGCGAACTGGTTGATTGGCTGTTAGCTCAGAGAAAAATTACCTGGCGTGGTCAAGGTGTTCAAATTGGCCAGACGCTAATAGACTCTGGACTCATAGAATGTGTATCACAAGCAGAACAAGTATTCATGGATGCTTATGCGCTTTATAGACCTTCCCAACTTCCATTGCCTAGTTTAGACGAAGTTCCGGAGCCTACTAGTAGTAGAAGTAGTACTGATCATGGGGATGGGCGAAAGTGGTCCGACTCGGTGCAGGATCCACTCTGGGTAAAACAAATTAAGAATCCTCACTCAAAAGGAAACGATTCTGTATCAGCGGACAGTAAGGACGTAACAACTTCAGATTCAGATGAAAGATGTGTAAAAAATCGCCTTCCGTCCTCTGGTTCTACATATTCCGTCGATTTAAATTTGAAAAACAGCACAGTATCGATTTCAAGGCCTAAAGATAAAGATTTATTGGATCCATATGAGAACAATCAAAATCAAGGCAACCCTGGAATGTCTCCCAATACTTCCACAAAAACCACACCGCGACCGCAAAGAAAATCGACTACAATGAGTATCACCACAGAAGCTATGACCGACGAGTTTCTACAGAAGACCTTACTTGCACAAAAGGAGCGTACCAAAGACTTATCGACCCCCACCGGATGGCATAGTCCTCAAGAGCTTACAAACGACAGTGAGATGGCAGCATTCCAACGGCTATGCAATGCGTATATCAAGCATGAAAACGACTTTTTAATACAACTACTACAAACTATGGAATTATCATCCAGTTGGATTGACATTATACTTCCAATTGTTCATAAAGTGACCGAAATAGTCCGTCCTGACGTGAAGCATTCAGATGATGATATGGACATAAGGCAATACATCCAATTTAAAAAGGTTCCTGGTGGTACCAAGGAGGATTGTCGTATTGTCAATGGCGTCGTTTGTACCAAAAACGTCTCGCACCGTAATATGCGACATAAGTTGAAAGATCCAAGAATACTTTTGGTTGGAGCTTCAATAGACTACCAAAGATTTGAAAACCGATTTCTTTCACTCGAACCACTAGTCATGCAAGAGTATGATTACTTGAGGAATGCTGTTGCAAGGATTTGTGCCTTAAATCCAGATTTAGTGATAGTGGAAAAGACGGTTGCTAGACTTGCACAAGAATTTTTGCTGGATCACGGAATAACTCTAGTCATCAATGTCAAACCTTCAGTGATGGAACGTATTGCAAGGGGCACACAGGGTGTTGTGTGCGATTCTGTTGACACGCATATTGGAAGACCCCAGTTGGGCTTGTGTCATAATTTTTACCTCGAAACATTCAAGATTTCAGACGGCATGCAAAAAACTCTGATGTTTTTCGACGGATGTGCTATGCATTTAGGGGTGAGTACTTACTGCATGTTAACTGAGAAAAGGTTATAGTTTTACCATTCAATGAGGATCTCTCGTATTTATTTTCAATGTTTGATTTAGTGTACTGTTCTGCTGAGAGGAGGAACAAAGTCAGAACTCATGAAGGTGAAGAAGATTATATCCTTGATGATGTTCGTGGCGTACAATTGGAAACTTGAGCGTAGCTTCCACATTGACTCATTTGCGATGCCCCCATTCAATGTTGAAGATGGAAATATTACTTCGGTAAACCAATCACCGTCTTCTGATATCTTTGTGGAAGCTCGTGAACAATTTAGTCCCTCGTCAATTTCACCATCAAGAACTGAATTTGGGGAGTCGTTATCGAGAGACAGTGGTGTTATTTCAGCTAGTCGAACAGATTTATCAGATTCCATTCCTTCGTTTAAACGGCTTAGTGAATGTCTGAAGGAAGTGATCCTGTCTGCATCTCCTTTTATTTCACACCCTCTCCCTTATCTAGAAACTGAAGAGGGGAAAAGTTGTCATCTTCGTGTATTCTTTCCAATGGAAGCGTACTGGTCGTCGAAATTTTCAGTCAACAATAAATCTCAAAGTTCACTGAATCCTCAACTAAATACAGATTCTGAAAATAACATAGTAAATGCATACATGCATGGCGTTTACATTAACAGCAAAATATTTATGGACTCGCCACTCATCGAACGGAAAGATTCTCATGGTTTTACTTCAAAGAGGCTAGCGTCTCCATTGGGATCGGATGATGTTCAGAGTTTGATTGCTGACTTCAGGCGAGTTGGAGGCAGGTTGCGATATGTGTCTCAAGGTGAAAATCAATTAGTCCAGACCCACAAACTTCGAAGCAACAATTCAAGCTGGAACACGTTAGAATCAGACAAGGTTAGAACTGGGGAGGCTGGAACTGGAAGAGTAGATTGCCTGGATCCTTTCCTACATCAAAAATTGTCAGTTTCGTTCTGCAGCTACTCGCCAATGTCGACCAATTTCCCATACTTCTGTGTCAATCCTTGGTATGGTCATTTAATTACGGGATTAGCATGGATAGCGGATTGCACATATACAAAACTTCGTGGATATAATGAATGTATCCCTTTGTTTTCACAGGACCGTAAATATGGACATGTATGGGAGAAATGATATATCCCTTGGAATGTTTCTTGAGAGATATTGCTTTCGAAAATCATATCTCTGCCCTGCCAAAAACTGTGATACACCCATGCTGCAGCATATTCGCCGATTTGTTCACCAGGATGCTTGCATACAAGTTATTTTAAAGGAACTTGAAAGTCCTATTCTAGGATCTGGAGATAATATTCTGATGTGGAGTTGGTGCACCTTGTGCAAAACGGTGAGTGAAACAAATTAAATATTGTAAAATAATAATAATATTAAAACTTTTAGAATAATTGATCACTCGCTGTAACTGTAAACAGGTTTCCCCCATAGTTCCTATGTCCGTGGATGCTTGGTTCCTATCATTCGCAAAATATTTAGAGCTGCGGTTTCATGGGATTAAGTATAGCAGAAGGGCATTCGATAGTCAATGCTCGCACTCTCTACATCACGACCACCAACATTATTTTGCTCAGCATAATATTGTTGCAGCCTTTAAGTAAATTAATCACAATCGTATACCTTTTAAAGTGATATAATATTAATATTCGGATTGGATATAAAAAAAACTAATTATGTTAACAGGTATTTGAAGGTGAAACTTTGGGAAGTCTCACTGCCCCCGTTTTTCATTCGAACAAAGCACACGCCAAAGTCAGTTCAGCAATTAATCGAAGACGTGAAATCTGTTGCAATTATTGGACATGGCGTCCACGCCAATATTCTTGAGGTTCTACATTCTTTGAAAGAAAGTGCAGTTGGATTAAGGGTTGAAGGTATACTTATTTATCATTCTTTTCATATACCACCGTACTTGTCTTTGTTGCAATCTTTACTTAACTGCAATGTGCACCTGTTCGGAATTTTCAGATGTATTAAATGGTCTATTTGAGCTACTTAAGGTTGAAAAGTCTGTTTTTAGATCTAAGATTGAGGATATTCAAGTTAGCTTGACATCTCCAAACTTACAAAGTGATAAGGGTAGTAAAGGTAAGAGTTGTATAATTGTCTAAGATATCGTATGTGCTATCTTGCCAGATTACAGTACATAAATTACATGATTTCAATATTTCATTTTGTATTTTTCGTGCAGAATCAGATGCATTTCTCTGGAAAGTAACCGATTCAATAGGTGTTTTAAAGTGTAGCATTGCGGAGACAATTCAATCTTGGAATACAAAGCTAAATGATTTTTTGCAACTACGGAAGAAGGAAGAAAAACAAGCAAAGGTACTGCATGATTTTATGTCTCTTTTTAAAATGCACAATTTTGTATTTGGTGGCTTTCGTTAATTTCAATGTTAATTTAGGGAACAACTAAAACGGATATTGAACAAAGTGCAGAGGCAAAATCTCACCTTGCAAGAATTGAAAGTGAGCCTTTGTTTGCATCAAAAGAATTGGAAGACTCCCTTCGATCAACTGGAAACTTGATGGATTCGGATTATCTGATTGATTCTAAGAAGCGTATGTTTCTCTGCGATATATAAGGATTAGGCCTATCATTTCATTATGTACAACTTAATCAATATTTTATGCTTTGTGGTTAAATTCATTGCAGAGTCAGATGCGGATTCGTTGAGCACAGGCACAGGGAACATAAGTACATCAGGTTTGACGGATGAAGTGCAAGTGGTGGGGAATTTTCTGAGTTCTGACGATTCAAAGAATCGCAGTGAGCCGACAGCATCTCCAAACCGGGGGGTTCATACAACAGACATGGTTAAAACGGAATCGGATGCCCCGCGTCAAGCAGACTCCCTTAGTACGTCAGATGATGTGACAGATTCCGGAAAACCTGTTCCAGAGAAGCGAACGAGTCATACGGTGAAAACTTTGATATCACATTTCCTCTCAGGGGCTGGATCAGTACAACTAATTCTAGTAAGTCATAATTGAATAATCAAATACAACCGTAATGCGTAATAATAACAAGACACGATAATTACACACATTTTGAAAACTCTATTTTATAAAATTCAGAGTCCTTGGCCCAATACCGAACACAGTTTTTCAGCGACACTCAGCTCCATTCCTGTTACCGTTTATGAAGGGGAGCCTAGTTCAGTTGTAGCTTTTACGTTAAGCTCTAACGAGTACAGAAAACAAATTAAAGAAAAAAGAAAGCTACGACTTGGGTCGTCTTCAGCTAACCAGGACGAACTGTTGTAAGTGTAACACCACAATTTTAACTGTAGCTGCCAATTTTGTTAGTCAGCCAATGTATATTCGTCTGACAGATCGAGTAGCGGAAACACTAGGGACATCGACAGGCTAGATTCACCAAAAGATATTCTTGACGAAAAAAGTGTCGAGGATAAAGAAGGGTATGTGTTCCATGTAATTATGCGAAAGTAGTGGATTCATTGTTATTACCGGAACTACAATTGAAAAAATACTATTCTTTTAGGCAACGGGACTCCGACGCTCATATTGAAGTCCAGTTCCGAAGTAGCAACGCAAAATTCTACTGTCGGGTATACTTCGCGGATAACTTTCGACAACTCCGAGAAATGTGTTTGGTAGAAGGAGAAGAATTTTTTATTCGTTCAATTTCAAGATGCGTGTCTTGGGTAGCTTCTGGGGGAAAATCTGGTTCTACTTTTTGCAAAACCGTTGGTAAGCTGAAAGCTGAATATTCATTTTTGAAATCCAACCCAGGAAATAAAAAATCACAAATTTCATTGATTGAATTTTTTTATTTTTCCACCTGCAGATGATCGTTTTATTGTGAAGCAAATGTCGCGTTTCGAAATCCAGTCTTTCCTCGATTTCGCTCCGCACTACTTCGAATATATGAGCACCTCACACCAAGAAAAACGACCAACGGTTCTGGCCAAAATAGTCGGTGTATTTCGAATTGGATATAAAAATTCTCAAACTACCTCCGCTTCAAAAATGGACATTCTGATTATGGAAAATTTATTTTATGAAAGGAATATTTCCCAAAAATTTGATTTGAAAGGATCAATTCGAAATCGTTTAGCTACTACAACTGGGAAAGAACAAGAAGACTTGGTACTCCTTGACGAAAATTTACTAAATGGTAAGCATCACTTTTATAACAACCAAAATTTTTAACATATTGGAATAAGTCATGGGTGATCATGTTCTCAACAGTGGCCTGCGAGAACCCATTGTACATTCGCCCGCATACGAAAACAGTTTTGCTAACTGCACTTACCAATGACTCTCGATTTTTGGGGGCACAAATGGTTATGGATTATTCATTGCTGGTGGGGTTTGATGAAGAAAAACGGGAGTTGGTCGTGGGAGTAATAGGTATGTGTTGAATGTTAAAAGATGCAGTACTGAAAATCGTCAATATTCATTAACTGAATTCTTAAGATGGGGTTGCATAATTTTTACACAGATTACATCCGAACATTCACATGGGACAAGAAGATCGAGACATTCGTTAAGTCGTCGGGAATTTTAGGCGGACAAGGCAAAACTCCTACTGTGGTTTCTCCGGATGAGTATCAAACTCGGTTTTGCGAAGCCATGGACAGATATTTTCTGCTTGTGCCCGATAGGTGGATGGGACTTGGACTAGGGGTAGATTCATAGATAAAAGTTAAGTTTGTACATTCCGCAAATGTAGAATTTTTGACCTAGGTGCATAATGTAAAGTAAAACTAACATAGGCTATTAATTGGAGTGCTTATGAAACCAACGATTTCTGTGATACGTTCAAGTACGAACCATAAATTAAACATTTTCCAGTTTCTGATTCGAATAGGATGCTAAGTTAAAAGTGACAATATTTAATCTTTTCAACATATTGTAGTTGACAATATTAAATCCACATTTAACAAATATGTAATATCACATTGTTTAATTCACATTCACAGGCATGCAGTACAGTGGCAAATTAACCAAAATCAGGCTATAAATATTATTTGTGATGTAGCAACGTCTTGAGGAACTTGATTTTTTTCATGCAATCAAAGCAAATACTGACTGAGAGTGTGTACCAATACCTAGTGCTCTACTTGGCAAGAATTAAATCCTTTTTGTCTGCTCACCGCACGTCCAACATTCTCAGTGCTTAGGTCATTAAAACTTCTTCTGAACTCTACATGGAATGCTGAAGCTTTATGGCAACTTTCAAGAATCAAAAATCTTCTAATTCTACTTTACACGAAGCGTCCAGTTTCAATTCAAACTCGGCATGGCTGATTATCTGCTCATGGCTGATTATCTGCTCATGGCTATCATCCCCATCTGAGGTTCCACTGGTGGTTCTATTTAAAATAAATTAATATAAAAAATCTCTTCCCAAACCAAACGATTTAGCATTTTTAAGCTCACCTCTTGCGATAACGATGAAATATGTTTGGAGCACTAAAGGATATGTCACGACTTCGTGAAGGTTGGGACTGCGATTCCGAGATATGGCACGACTTGCATGCTGCAATGCTCTCTTGCTCACAGCAGGAATAGTGGTATGAATGGCCACATCTACGGTATGATAATAAAACTTTAAATATACTTATCATAAGTTATCCATTATTACTTCTATACTCTATTGCGCGTTACTTACTGAAATACAACTATACTTGAACCGTCAGAGGTCCCTTCCGAAATTATCGCTAAGTGGCAAACTGGACAGACCTTGTTCTTTGATGAGAAGCCTTGCTTTAAACTTTTAACATGAGTTTTTAAAATGTCATGCACATCAGATTCTGTGAGACGCTTTACCAATGTAACCATCATATCTTCGTAAGTGCAGGTCTCCAGCATACCTAACAAATAATTAATCTAGTTAGGGTTCTGCAGTCCTGGCCTAATTGCCTGAACATTGCCATTATTTATCTTATCTTACCCATCACTAAATCTCGTATTTCTGCAAAGGTTGCTTTTTGATAGCTAGGATCATTCATTACAATTTCTACGATTGTAGGTAGAGAAACGTGCCCCATCATACTGCTCAGCAAATGCTTTGTCATTTCATTAAACGATGCCGAAATCTCCTTCTTGTTAGGGTACTTATTGTGTGCCGAGATCGTTAACTCCAACAACGGCAACCACAGCGTTTCCCTATCATTACTGTTTAGTTTTGGTGAATTTCGCTGAGAAAATTGGATCATAACCAAGAATAAAGCTTGTAGCTGATTCCATTGCAAGCTTGACGTAACGGAAGTCCAATCATTTTCACTGACTGATAGGTTATTGTCGATTTCTTCACAAACCTTTTGGGAGTAAAAAATACGACCGTCAGATACAAACTTCTAAGTATTACAAACAAATAACAATAATTTTCTTACACTTGTTAATTTTTCCCTGAACTGGTTAAGCATAAGATCAAAGGCTTGCAAAACCTTCCCATCCTTCTCTAGTAGATAGCCAATTGCTTCAACGAGGTTGTACTTGTAACAGATCTGAATGCAAGAATGGACATTTTCAAAATAAACCGATCTGGAATTAAGGTCGCATGAACATATTCCCTATAGATTACTGAATACTTTAGCTTACCTCTAGCGCTTTCTCATAACGATATGATTCAACTGAGGTTAAAATTGGATAGACTAGTTGAGGATTATATTTACATAGCAGTTCTATGTATCTTTCGGTGGTAATAGTGTCAACGGAGATTCCCCCTTGATTCTGATCCCGACTGTTTAAAATCACGTAGTGTAATTAGCTACATTTTCTTCTAATGTGATCAATATGGTTATTGAATGATTTACCTCATGGCAAATATCCCTTGAATGAATAAGTATTGCTTCTCAGGTTTACTTTCCAACGATCGAACAAGTTCTTGGACTAACGATGCCAAATGTAAGTAGATAACTTGAGCTGTCTTCTTATTGTCGATTTCAACGAGTTTCTAATATTTCGTATAGATTATAAATGTCTGTTTAACTCTTCAACAACCTTTACAAATTAATTAATTCATATGTGTTACCTCTAAATTCCGCTTTATCTGCTTTTGGAACTCCTCTTTTTTATTCGGAAAAAGGCAAAATATCTTATGCAAATATGGGAACACTTGCTGATGTCGAGATTCGTCAAATAAATAGCAGTCAATTATTTTATCATACTCTTGTCGTCTTTCATAGAGCATCTCGCAAACACGATAGCTGCCAAAAAAAATTCCAAGTTATGTATATTCGACATACCCATACAAAACAAAGTTTCACGGTTTTTATAGTTCATTTCATAGTACAGCTAAATACTTACAACTTCGCGTGAATACATTTGTCAAGCAGTTTTTGAGGCTCAAAATGTTGCATGCCCCCTGCCTGTAGCAGCTCTAGAAGTGCTTGTTGTCTTTCATCCACCCGGGTTGCATCTTTTCCACTTGTCAAATGTTCCAGCACCTGAAGCAGTTTAAAAGTAAAATTTCCTTATAACACAGCATTGTCTTATATATTACATGAGAATTAAATCTATTGATGCTCAGAATGGGTGGATACCTGCTCAAATAGAAGCTTACTAACGTACAGACTATTATCTGGCCGTGCCATTTGCCGAGCTAGGAATGTGAAAAGTATCCCAACCTGCGTTGGCTGAAATGTAAGATTACAATTTGAAGTAATTCCTTGATAGAGCAAAAAGCATAAAACTTTAGTATGGTTAAGGGTAGTTTAGCTAATTAAATTAATTAAATTACCGTAAAATTTCCTTGTTCCACCATTACTTGAAGCAAAATATCAACCATTCGCTGCTTCTGCCGCTTACCCATATCCAATTGAAAAATAGGTTCCTCAAAACTCAAGGACAAAACATTCAGAAATTCTCTCGTGTCAAATTTGAGAAAACATCTACAAAATCATAAATATTTTGTACTTGACCCCATCTCTAATACAATGTCTTTTGTTGTCCAGAATGAAATTACCTGAGATAGGGGTACGCTAATTCATTATCAGTTGAATTCCTTGTATGGAGTGTAGTTATACTTCTGAACACATCTGACTGAACCTTTTCAACCAGGTTTGGTGGAATGTTCCCGTATGGATACGCGCGTCCAGCAAGGCAACATGATAGATAGACAAGTATTTTGTTTCCTAATGCTACTTGTGCGTCTGTCAATTTTGCTTCTGTAATGTAAGTTAGTATTTGGGTAAACAAAATTATTAGACATTGTTTAGGCGGGACTGGTTGCTAAAAGCACCTGTGGATACGGCAGCTTGTAGTTCTGTCATTAGTTCTTCAAGTGGTGAAATGTAATCTTGCATTCCTTGATTGTAAATATATATGATAGCATCATACAATCCTTGCGTCCAGCATAACTTCATAGTTTGATGAATATCTAAAGATTCTACATTTAGATGCACTATGCAGGCTTCCACAGGCTAAGGAAATAAAATCATATAAAAGGTTCATCCTCAGAATTTAAGCATTAGTCAGTTTGTAGGAATAGTAGAAGTACTTCTAACCGTACCCTAAAATTTCCAAGTTCTTCATAATGTGTGACAAAATCTTTAACTATCGTTGGAGGGATGGCCCGCAACTGGTCGTTCAAAATATAAGGTTCCAAGCTTTCCAAATAAGCCGCTTTTGACACAGGATTTGTGACGCATATTTCATACAGTTTGTCGAAAATTGGTTCGCTACAAAAATTCATGAAAAACGACATTCCGAAAAAATATTCATGAAACCATATCATGTAGATACAAGAAAAGTGCATTTCAAAATTATTACGGGATAAAACTTACGAATTGTCCAGTAGTACATAGTACTTTAGAGCTGTTGAGATGGTCTCCGTATAATTTTGCTTGGCTGTACCAAGATCGTCCATATAATTTAACGATGAGATTCTGTCTACAAAGTTGTCTAATACGTACAATATCTGAGAAGACAATAAACAAATTACATAAACACACCCAAAATCAGCACTCTTAAAATATCCAGGCTCAAAAATATCCGAACGGCTTACCTTCTCTCTGACTATGAGGCGTTTGGAATCTTTGCTACCTTTCAATCCTATCACAGCTTTAGCTTTTTCAAGATATAATTCATAACCAAGCTGGAGGGCTTCTGTGTAATGATGTTGGCGAACCAAATAATCAAGCCTTTCATGCCAAGTTCTCATCGTAAGTGCATGAACTGATTTTGTCCCTAGTACCACCATTTGATTGTTGAAACACAGTATGGAATTGTAGCATGCTCGTTCTCCGGCTAATGCCTTAACAAATATACATGGGCATGGTACATGTTGGAATTACAATCAGCAAATTTACAAATTATGCCTATTTGTTCTTGCTTGCTCAACTTACAAAAGCCTGACTGACATTCCCTCCAGTAGCCAATCCTTTGAAATGACTGCTGGCGTATACTAACCGAGCTTGAGTTAAATCTACTGTTTCTAGTTCTTCTTGTGACCGAACATCCATGATTCTAAGCTGCTCTCTTGTGTCTAAAAGTGCTAAAATTCTAGAATTCAACCAGTGAAGGCTTAAAAGCTGATAGTTGACAGAAAATTTTTGTAATGGTAGAAATTGAGGGGTTCCTTTAGCTCCTTGGGTGACCTATAAAGTAGAACATGCATACGTGATAAACAAATCATTCATGCATTGAAACTTCCAGATTCAAGATGAAGATAAAAAGTGATGTATGTTACTTGATAAAAGTATATGGAGGAATCTCTGGCAAAAGTTAAAACAGGATCGACAACTTTCTCATTTTGGGTTGTTTGAATAATCACCATCTGCCACGAGACTAAAGGGAGTGTTGTTGGATCACAGGCGAGGGCATGCGTGAATAGAACTCGCAATTTAGGACGTATTGTCACAACAATTACCTATGAGCAAATGTAAAACTGATTTCATCTTGAATAAGATCCCGGTTCCATAAAAGACACAAGGCACACTTATATCTGCCATTAACTGCTTAGTACCTTCGATAATGTTGCAAGTGCAATGATGACAAATTTAGATAATGCGTTGTCTGGATAGCTCCCGAGCAGCAGTGGCTCAAATGTGCACACTTCACCGCGACTCCCAGAAAAAATACATCGAGAATCACATCCACGAACTCCCATGGTCCGCTTGAAGTTCAGTTCGAAAACGGACCCTCCACTATCACTACACAGTCCCAATGAAGATTCATCAGTAAACTGGAAATTTAGAAAGTCCCATACTACATTCTGTCCATACATGTCACGTCACGTAATTAGCTTTATAAATAAGACAATCATACCCTTAGGATCAACACAGCGCTGCTTAAAGCATGAACGTCGTGCAGTGTTCTGAAAGAATTTAACATTGTTCATCAGAGTATACAATACGTATCAAACTGTACCAATGACCTTATGGTGTTAGGGACAAACCTCAGTAGTTTTCCGCTTTCTAAATCATACATGGATATCAATCCTTTTGCATAGCCGACCAGCAATCGATTGCCATTTCCACTAACTGCTAAGCTACTAACAGAACCTCCCTCTTCACGGGAGTGCCCATCACCGAGACACCACTTCAATGACTGCATGGCATCAAATATCAGTGTATAGCCATGTGAGGTGCCAACGGCAATTAATGATCCTATCGCCACAGCAGTTGCTGTCCCAGCATCAACTTTGTCCTGCAATGCAACATACATGACTTCAACCAAGTAAAAATCACATCACTCTCAATGTTTATATGAAAGAGGAGACCTTACGGAAACTGCATTTACGTGTGATGTCATTCCTTTCAGTAACACGTGTCTTAAAATAGAACTAGGTTTTTTCTTCAAAATTTGACCAGGGCGAAGACGGACACTACGACTGGAACTACGACTACGGCTATCTGAGCCTTTTGAGACAATTGAGACGTTATCACTTGCTTCCGGGAGCAATCCCTGTAAATTTGAATGAATTCCATTTCTTTGTTAAATTTTCGCATGTCATTGTATTGTGTATCTTTGTCATCTTTGGTGGGGTGCCTACGATTTGTATTGGCGCCTGCGACTGCACTTGAACTTCGGAACTAATTTGTGGCCCCCCATGTCCTTCATCATCAGAAATTGATTGATCATCCGCGTCATTTAAAATGCTCTCTAATGTAGGTTCAAAATCCACCGGTGGTATGTTGAACTCATCATCGTCGATGGGCTGAAAGATATAATTCAATATTAAAAACATCATATCAGAAAGATTGTCAATGAAGAAAATGGAGGAAATTTGATAACATCTTACCGTTTCCTCTTCATCTTCATTTTCAGCACTTGCTGAGACACTCCCAGAGGCAGATTTTAACGACGCCAAGCTAGCAGTATCATCATCCAACTCTGCTGGTCTTCTCGTTGGGGAGTCACCATTTCCCACAAATTTGCTCTGAAGCCTCTTTCTTGGCGACTTTGGAAGGGCTTCACTGTGATCCAAAGAATCCATTTCAAGCTTCCTTCCCCCCGGACTAGGACAACTGCTTATCTATAAATTTAATCGACACAGAATATTAGTATTCATTCACTTCACATAATCCGATTTCTCAAACCCAACCAGTTGCTTTGAAAATTTGCAATATTTAATACTGAAAATTTCAAAAATCTTACCGACCAGTGCTATCAGTACAATACAACACTGATAAACGTTAACAAATCACAAATTTAACTCGTCGTTAAATATCATCTTGAACATGATCCACCCATGAAGATACAAAATTAGTAGTCAAAATTCGATTTATGAAAGAACGTTGCATTTTTGTCTTCAAATTTGACTGATTTGATATTGGATTGGACGAAGTATAAAAACAAACAAACACTTAACTATTTTCTAAACCGAACAATGGAAAGATAAGGTTGGAACGTTTGATATCAAAAAGTGTGTGTAAATACATGCGAGATGATAAGGATAGAACTGGAGAAATGTCAAGTCTCTCACTTGCTTCACACTTGAACACTCAGCTGTTTCCTCCTGTCACTTTACTCCCTTCAATTTTATGCTCTATTTCGTATTTCCTCCTGCACTTGCCCACTTTTTGCTCTTGCATTTTACACTCAAATCGGTCTGGAGGATATGATACACAGAAATGAAATTCCAGCAGATTCTTCTATTCTCCATGCATTTTTGTGGATATGGATAATGCATGTATACAGGGATGTATAATAAACATCTACATATATATAATATATATAATAAACATATATTATACATCCCTGGCATGTATACGGATAAAAATACATGGAATAAAAATTGTCTATCTAATGAAATGCTACTCATCACTGCTTTGCGGATGACCATTCTGTCGGGACGGGATCATGTTCACCATTCTCACCACTTATACCAGCCCATGCAGATCTATGATTCCATATATTGGTCTGGAGAAGTAAAAATATTATCCACCAAGTCCGATCAGATCTATGTTCCTTGTATTTTTCACGTAATAAAATTTTGCAGGAAAGAAAGCATACATGAAAAAGTGATGTGGATTTTATTTTTATTGAATATATAATGTCTTTGGCATATATAACGTGAGCAGGGGCAATGGTAAAGTTACACTTGCAATTAATTAAATGTTAATTAAAATTTCAAGTGTACTAAAAATGTCAGAAACATACCTATGAGTTCTTTCATATTTAATTAACATAAAAACTAAAACATAGCGACGTTGAAAGTTGATTTCTAGCATATATACTTGTATATACCGCATCGAGAACGGATAAATACAAGCGATGAAAACTTTCCATACACATTTAAAAATTTACAAAACCAGTATTGATTTGAATTTGATACAAGGCATATCATGATTAAAGCTCTTAAATTGTAAATGTTGTATTATATGATTTACGATTTATATGATCGATAACAATAAGATATTTATTAGTGGAGTTGATTGAAACAAATGTGACTTGTGACTTCTACGACCCCAAAAATGCTTATAGGAGAAGTTGGAAGTGTATGTGTCAACGTTATTGTAAAACTTTATACCAGAAATATCCTTAGATTGCGCCTAGTAGCCCAGGTATACAATTTCATGAATTATGACATACGGATCTAAACATGTATGACATGGTCAATGGTGCATACCCTATTTCATACTACCTGAAGAAATTATGGTTAAAACTGGGTCGAAAGATGACTCCAGGATTAAAATAGGCAAGCCAATATCATCAAGGGATAATGGCACTTCGAAATGATGTTGTGAAAAATACTCCTGCCCTCCAATTCCAATTTCGTCTGGGTGAAAGCTCGATGTTACATTACTTTCACTCACGCTCGTAGACAGTCTGGTCTCAGGAGTCGTTTTTGTGTCGGATTCAATGCTAGACGAGAGGTTTTCTTCTGGATTGCTCGAAGGTAACGGCAACTTGTGAGACGTTGAATTTAAATGAAAACCTGATTTGAAGAAGTCGTCTTGTATAGTAGATCTTGGAGTCAAGTTGCTACTTTTGTGTTCCAACGGAGACTCAAATTGGGGAATATCTAAATTATTCACAGCGGTATTCGCAACGGATTGAAGGAACAGCTTCTGGTCGACTAAAGATGAAATGCCAACGACTTCTGGACTGTGACCCATATTATTAAAGTTCGACTCATCCGATGAAGCCGACGACATTTTGCGTCCTTTCATTGCCCCACGACGTACCAAAGGGAGAAAGTTAAAGGAGACATCGCAACCTGCTTCCACAATTATAAAATCCTTGAAAATGCCAGAAAGCGATGAATCACTTTTCGAATCAGTGGAATTCGTCGGCTCTGCAGGTATCATCAGTTTTGTGTAAACTTCGATAAGTGTGTACCGCTGAAATTGTGAAATCATAATGAGAATATTTAAGAAAACTCTAAAAAGCAGAAGGATGCAAGATGCAATATAGAACTAAAAACTAGAACGCACCTGTTTGCATATGTAGTGCTTGTTCAAATCTGGAATATTTTGCTTAACTCCAGAACAAATACCAATCAGTACACTTTGCGTGATCATGGGTGGTATTTGAATGATATCAATCAAACCTGTAAATTACATGAGGAGCTCAGTAGTAAAAAAAACTAATGATACAAATAGCAACAATTTCTCCATACATTTTTCAATTTCTAAGAATCTTTGGCTGGACATTCAGATTCAGATTCTCTAATACCTTTGGTTGTTGCACTTATCCCAAAACGAGGTTGTACAATTACGTTTCTCACTTGACATGACGAAAGCTTGACAGCAGACGTTGTTCCAATCAACTATAACCGAGCAAACAATAGTTCATGAAAAGTGAATTGTATTTAAATCAGCACACATATGTGACACGTACACACATTTTCATGTTCAAATTTTCATGAATTCCCCTTAGATTTATGTTACCTACCGGCATCACCACAAGTACAACCATTAATATCGATGATATCCGGGAATAAAAACTGAGATTGTTTAGTACGAACGGAGGTACCGAGTTAGGTATGAGATATGAAAACATTTTAATGGAAGTTGAGATATAGTTGCGCACTGACACTAATCGTAAGAAATATCACTGTCCATATATTATGGAGTACATGAGCACGTTTCGTTGTATGATTTATTTTCAGATGTTTACGAGGAGAGGATGTCAAGTCAATAGTATACTTTTGTATGAAATATTGGGCACACTGAATTAATTGTAGAATTTTAAGCGAATTTGGGCAATGCAATTAGAATACATCATTCTTAATGTGTGTACTCTATTCGGCTAAAAATCATTGTTTGAAATGTATCTAAACCCTTCAAAGCGTATGTAAATGGTAGGGATATACATATCAGCGATCTTGTTTGGATTTTCAAGATAACAAATCATCATCCGTGTATCCTTCTAAAACTCGCTGTAGAAAAGGTTCATTACAATTAAATGTAAAAACTATGTGTGTGTGATGGCAAAGTTACCTTGTAGGTATAAGGGGCAACATGTATGTAACATGTCTAGAGTCTAGACGTTTGGATAAGCTTATTACTTCCTAATTTCCTATCCATATCCTTTCTCAGGATTAGGATAGGGAACATATACATATTACGTAATCACTTTTTTGACCATTTTTTACCCACCCACCCACCTGAATAATATAAACGGCCAATTTCCCCATTTACCTTAACATTAGGGGTAAGCT
>JAQFZW010002119.1:0-19677 GCA_034687055.1 Heteromurus nitidus
CTTTCTTGGAATAAAAAAAAACTTTCATTCTTCTTCTCCCAGCAGAGTGCACTTTTCTCCAAAAAAAAAATATATTCTCTCTCTCCTTTTCATTTCCCCAGTGATACTTGTGCTCCAATTCCCTTCTGCATTTGACATCAAGCACGGCGGCGTCATTGCGAAAGTCGTTTATATAGATTATCATATGAATTAATCAAGGATCCTTTTTAGCATAATCTGAAAGCTTGGAAATCCTCGACCAAGAAAAAAGTTCCTTATTTCCAACATATAATGCAGATACCAACACAGACACACACACACACGTCTCTACTCAACCACGAAGTTCGCAGTGTTTGAAGTTAGAAATGAATGCCAAGAAGAAATTAAAATTCAGGGAAAAAACGAGTAGTGGGGTAAAGTAGTAACAGAGTAGGACGCAAGAAAGAAATGTTGAGACAAGTCAGGAACAAAGGAGCCCTAGTTTTTTTTCCACACAAACACAAGGAAATAACTCGCCTTAAGCATCACATATCATCAGCATATTTTCTTCGGGGCAGAATGTGAACAAAAGGTATAGACGCATAAGCAAGTGATATTATGGCGTTTTTGCTCACCCAACCAAACTATTCATGGGCGAACGTTCTTTATTTGTTTCTTCAGGCATCGTATCCGTCAAGTAAAACAATCCAAAGTATTTTCTATCTTCTTCAAAAATTGATAGTGGAGGAGAGCAAGATCGACTCGAGTTGACTCGAGCGATTTATTTCTGGAAGGAGCGCTTCTTGCTGCCCTATTCCCTCCTTTCAAGTAACCATTAGTGTTTGATGCTCAGAGAGAGAGAGAATATCGTCGGATCTCTGTAGTTTTGACATGCTTCAGCTACTTTGCCATACCAAACAAAGATGGCTGAGCACAATGCACTTTAAATAACAATACATGCAAAAATGCTTACTTAGATTTGAAAGGGACCAAGACTGACTGTGTGTGTGAGAAAGCATGAATCTCTCTCTCTCTCAAGGAACAGAGAAAACCAAGTGAATAACAAGGAGTGGTTAGACACAACGCAGAGGGAAGCTGTTGTGTAAGTGAGACGTGAAAACATATCAGCAAAAACGAGACTTCTCCTTCCTTGTTTTTTTTCCTCGAACACATTGAAACACGCACCGAAAAGGGAAAAAGACGACGACGAGAATAAGTCAAAAGGGGAAGAAGGGAACGTTTTCGCTTCACTTATCGTCATACATTACACGTAATTCATTACAAAGTATTTGGCAAGTTGGACGAAGCAGGCAAGGTTGTTATGAAGCGTTATATATCATTTTCCCACAGAAGAGTGGAGGAGGAGAAAAAAAGTGATACCCCCGTTAGCCGTGCCATTATTTGCTGTGAAAGCAGACTCGGTGAAAGCATGAGGAGCCTGTTCGTATGCACGTCTGCCACTCCGTTCAGCTGTGCGGTGGTGTTGTAGTTAAATGGATAATATGAAATTCTGACCACAGGAGCTCACAAAGTCAAGTCTTGCTCTAAATTGATGGAATAAGAAAGGAAAGTTCGGGAGAGAGTAAGAGAGAGAGAGAGAGAGGAAAAAATGAATGAAGCAGCAGTTTGGTTGATGCCTTCATAATAAGAAGAGATACAAAAAAGATGGTGGTTCACGGAAGGGAGCAGCGGAGCTCTAGTATATTCATAAACACTGTTTCATGATGGTGCCGCTTCCTTGGCATATTAGGGGAATTGGAAGAAGAAGAAGGAGAGCGGTAGCAGTCGTGGTATGTCATATCATGGGCATTATTAAGAGAAAACTACGTGCATTTATTGCATAGGTAGTAGCCACCATATTTCATACATTGTGCCATTTCGACCCTTATTATGTAAGTCTATACATCCTACAACCATTCTACAGCAGCATGTCCATTAACGATGATTTATGCTGCTCATTCTTCTGCAACACAGCAACGGGCCAGAACAGTGAGTAGTAAGTAGTACGAGAGGAAAATTCCATTTAGCTTCTTGGGTAAGTCGACTCCTCGTGTGAGTCGAGAGAGAGAGAGAGTGTGTGTGTGTGCATCCTTTCCCTCCAAACATCCGCGTGCTCATATTCATTCGATTTAAATACTTACCGGAATAGAACAATAGCCCTTATTCATATTTAATTCAGTCTGTTGTTGAACCTTTTTGCGTTTCCCCCGAAAAATATATTTTCCCAGCAACACAAACACATGATGATACATCAGCGCCCAATACACCAAAGTCCACTACTTCATTATGGAGTGGGAGCATTGCGAGAAGAGAAAGTATGGTAATAATACTCCTCCGTTTGGAATGGCCAACTGAAAGTGTAGTTTATCTTGACAGAGGAAAGCCTTTTTTGCGAAAGGAAAAGTCTTTCGGGTCTTTATTTAGTTGGATTGTAATTGAAGGTACTCGGCTTAAGACTTGGAGTGGAAAATCGAAGAATTTCAGGATTGTCGGATGAAGAAGGGTGGGAAGGGAGGCTGAGCAAAAAGGAGGAATTCAAAAATGCTCTCAGCGCGACCAACAGAGCAGAGCTCAGAGTAGAGTAGTTATTAGGATGGCTAAGTGAACACAAGAATTTAAACATTATGTAGCGTTTTGTTATCATCTCGGACATGAGTTGTTTTGAAGTGAAAGGAGGAGAGATAGTAGTAAACCAGGTTGAAATACGATTATATAAAAGAATAAAGGAGAAAACGCCCGTTTCACAAATGTGCCTATAGTCACTCTCCGAGCATCAAAGACAGAGTGAAAGGTTCAATGTGCATGAAAGAGAGAGAGAGAGAGAGCGGAGTAAAAGGAGAAAGTAGAAGGAGCATTAGCAGTGGTTGAAAGCGGGAAGAAAGAGAGAACACGGAATAATAGTAATTTTATTCATTCGTATGTATACTCGGGAAAACGGTATGCGAGTAACCGTAAGTTAATGCAATATCTACAGAGCGTAAAAGTGATTTCCCCTTTGTTGCCGTTTAAATCGCTACACTGACTGAACTGAAGCCAAAGTCATCTCATTTCCCCATTCTACTGATTTCGAAGTTGCTACTTTCTCTCTCTCTCTCTCTCTCTCTCTTTTGCCCTGCTGTCTCGATTTTCCATTGCCATTGCTGTTTTTACTGTTAAACTGTCAGTTCTATCCTTCATCAAACAGAAATCTTGCGCCTACATCTACTGCTCGGCGTAGCACGAGCAAAGAGGAAACCTTTCTCCATTTGAAACCGAATCGGGGACTTACTTTCATTCGCCCAGAAGAACATTCGTAAAGTGCACATTGTATCCGGGATGGATTTTAATGTGTACCTTCTTTTGTCTACTGACGAGCAAAAGCGCAAGAACCACGGTTTTGGTTATCCGCTTGGATCAGCAGCAGCAGCATAGGCGCGCACTTTCACTCGCAGAGAAGAGAGGAGAGAACAAGAGAGATGAGAAGAAGCAAGGCAGAACACTCAAAACCGACAAGAGGAGAAGTATACATAAATGCATGTATACATTGATTTCAATAGAGAGTGGGAGAAAGAGAGAGAGAGCGAGAGACAGATGTCCCACCGATGTTTCTTCCTACTTTATTGGAGCATGCAAACGGATTATGCACGTACACTGAACTAATTCCACGATTAAATGGACAAACAAAAAGGACACTCGCGTACACATTATCTCCCCGGTCCTGAGTCGAAATGAGTAAATGCAATTTCGCGAACTCATTACGCCGCTTCCATTTTACCCTCCCTCTTTTTGTCGAATTTCCCTTCGACGTATTGGGCACACTGCTTGAGGCCCTCTCGAAAAGCACACACATGATGGCTTTTATCTCTCCATTTCCCTACTTCTCTCTCTCTCTCTCTCTCTGATTCCAGATATGTGTGGAGAGATGGACCTCCTCTCTCTCACACATAGTAGCAGCACAACAGAGAAAAAGAGTGGATCAAATGGTCTTCTCTTCGGCGAGTGCCAAATAGTTATGCATCAACATTATCTTCCTCTCCTCTGACTGCACTTACCTGCACCTTGCCCTCCATTAACGCTTATCTGCAGTCCAGTCCTATCTGATTTCCAGTGTTGCAATCATTACCAACTCTATAAATTGTGGGACCGCTCAAAACCCCCATTTTTGGAATGCGCTCTGCTGCTACCCATACACCATACACCCATACATACATGCATACTCCAGGACAAAAATACTGATCCAGGAAGAATCGTACCTGTAGGTTTCTATATACGGGAGAAAATTGTTATGTTCGTACGAGAATCATGAATAGGCAACCCTCCCACATTATATTGTGTGCACCAATATAATTTCTTATCAACTTTGCACATATCTCCCCCGCTGCAGAATCACCTTTTCCCACAGAAACATACTAGATGCATGCATTATACACACATATTGCATATAAGAATATATAAATTTACCACATGGATTGGATACAAATGACAATACAATTTCTTCTCAGCTCCTGTGCATTCCGCGAGCTGGATCATTCCAGTAGAGATTTTCGTTGCAATAAATTGGAAGATAGTTGGGGGAAGTGTTTTGAATAACTTTTAACGCAGTGTTCAACCTCATGCACGTCGCTCTCTCCTTGTGTTTAATATATTCGCAACATGTATTCTCTCCGTCCCAGTATGGTCTCCAACAGTCTCATGAAGAAGACGAAAAACTTTTTTTTTGTTTCCTGTAGTGTTCCACCCTGTTACCCACCACTCGCTTTTTCTTTCTCCTTTCTCTCTTTCTCTCTCTCTCTCTCTCCCCTCAGAGCATGTGTATCTGTTTCAACTCTGGCACACTAGTCGCGTCTCCAGTGTACTGCCATTACTGTTAATAGGTTATTCGAGCGGAGCATGAAATATTAGAAAAGAAACAGGGGATGGCGTAATCATCATTAGAAAAACACTGTTAAAAGGAAGAATACGAGAGCGAATTACAAGTTTTCATCTAGCCAAGGTATATTTCATATTAATGGGCGTCTCGGCTAAAAGGTCGTTCTAATTAGTGAAATGGATGTTGCGAAAATGCTCATTTACCTTCTCTACTTCTCAGCACATTGTCAATGGAAGGACGTTGCAGAGAAAAGTTCCGCCACACAATTTACAACGAATATTCAAACGCATGCAAATCACAACGGGCCACACCAACGCGCAACGGTAGGAAGAGAGAGAGAGAGAAAATTCTTTTGTATAAAGAATAGTTTTATAGGATGGGTGGATTGTGGATTGCAAGCGAGTTAGCAAATTGCCTTGTTTATCAACGTTTGCGTCTCAGCTCAGGTAAGCATTAGAAAGCAATAAAAGTTTTTAGAGAGGAAGCTGAAGCAGGATAATCGCTTAACAAAGTCATGTTAGAATGTTCTCGTCTTACCTGTTCCACCCAGAGATTTGTTGTCATGATCTGGTTTTTGAGATTCTGCAAAAAACATGAAATAGAGCCAAATTAATTTTTAACGTATTCCTTTCATCGTCATTTGTTTCGCTCGCTACTCTAGTATGCACTTCTATATATATATGGTCTTATGCAACAAAGTAACTCTTTTGACCTGGCCTCAAGAGATATCCCAAAATGAGCTAGTTGGCAAATGTGTATTACACTAAAAAGTCATTTAATGCAGAATGCAGCCACTTTATACGTGTTCGTTAATAGTGAGCGAGTACAAACGGAGAAAAGGAATGTCGACAGAAGCCAAAGGCGTGTATTCAAGAGAGAGAGATGCACACAATACTGCTACATTCATTGGGCTGGAGTGAGGTGGAAGAAGGGAAGAAGAAGAAGTGAAAGTTGTACAAGTGGAATTGTGACACTGTCTTATCTCTCTTCCTTTTCTCCGTTTCACATTGCTCCGAGTGTACTTGTATATCCTGCGTGGATGTGTCTACCTACGACAACTATAGTTACAAAATGTATGAAGCCACTATCACATAATATGCAAGTCGTTTTATATATAGGAACGAGAGGTATGATTTACTGCGTGGATAAAACAACGTGGATACATGTAGCCACCAAGGCATTGGCAGAATTGGCAACTAGGGCAAAGATTCGATCAAAGTTTCACAAGGAAAAGGAAGATGATCAAGGAAAACGGAAGCTGACTGGCATTCCCAGTTCTCAAGATCAAGACGATATACATACAAAAGATAGGAGAGAGAGAGAGAAGACTGCATGACAGCGAGAGTCGCTTCCATCCCTGCAGGAGTCAATATCGAAAACGCAGAACTCGAAGGAGAAATCATAGCAGAGAGAGTCCCTCTATTACATCTATTATTCCCCAGTATACACTAACAACTTGTGCATATTCAGCGACCGAGAGAAAAGGCACAATGCACGGAGGGAAAAATTCCAGTAGAGAAGAAAAAAACACAATCTCCTTTCTCGTAGAGAGAGAGAAAGGAGTCAACCGAGTGGGAGTCTGTCTTAACTGGCAGACGAAAACAGAGCAATGCAACAAAGTAGAGAAAGAAGAAGAATATTGGGTGAAACGATCTTGGCACATACACACGTTGTGTCGGTGGCAATGACGAAAAATAGAGAGAAACTTGTGTGTTTGTGCACTCGCAATAGACGTTAGACTGTTTTCCTTGTCATAACACAACTGGCTCTCTCACACAATGTCGACTCTCTCTACGTACCCTTCCTCTGTATTACGCCACACACTTTCACTATTTAACAATAACACAATATATGTGTACATTTTTTTATCTGTGGAGAGAAAAAAGGGGAAAATGCTCCCTGATACGGGGAGATGGTGAGAGAACTAGTACATAAGATCTATTTTATGCATCGCGTAGTAAAGTTGTACATACATATACTTATTCGAAGCAGCCAAAAAACGAGAGAGAGAGAGAGAAAGCGCTCACTCACTTTCACAAAGAGAAAGCAAGTTATCGCTATCACCATGCAAAAAGCTAGCACAAAAAAATTCTTGTACGACACAGTTGTGCACACATGATAACATAAGTAGAAGATCCAACTTTTTTTCAAGAAAGAAAGTTAAGTCGGGAAGATTTTTTCCTCCTCCCTTCTTCTGATAGTTCTTAAATTACGATTTCTCCTAGCACCGCGCTTCCACTATTTTCCTCGAAAATTCTTCTTTTTTTGTGCCTTAGTGTTGGTGGCTCTCGCACACTCTCTCCCTCACACACACATTCGCAATCATAATGTATCATATGTCTAGAAGTATTCCATGGGTTTCCTTCCTTCTTTTCTTTCTCTCTCTCTCTCTCCCATAAGTGAGCAACTAGAGCTTTTTTCCTGAAAAAAAGGAAAAGTCAGTAGATGGTAAGAGAAGGGGTCCTTTGAGATAGTAAAGAGCAATGGAAAATGCTCCGAAATAGGTTGTATAAATGCTGGCATTACACACACACAGCCACTGTTTTTTCCCGAACTTCTCGCTTCACCATGGAAGAGCGGGGAGAAAACGCAGCAGAGAAAATTCTTCTTTCATGTATTCCAGTAAAATCCTCTCCTATTCACGCATGAATTTAAGTAAAATGGCAATGGGGTTGTGTCCTATCATTATTACAAATGTACGCTGTGCTACACACACACACACACACAGTGGCAAGCCATGTGTGTGTGAAGAAAGACAGAGAAAGCGAGAGAGAGAGAAAGAAAGAGAGAAAACTAGTGTGTTTCGTATTACAAGAATGGTTGGATGGACAGATGCACTGCATGCTGTTTCACTTCCGCTCTTGTTTACTCAGTTTTTAGACGACTGTGTTGGGGAGTAGTAGACCCTATTTTCCTAACGGCACTATTTGTACGAAAGTGTGTCAAGATACACACAATCCTCTTAGCAAAAAGAGGAAAAAAAGGAGAGAAAGAAAAAACGCTCAAACCAAGGTTGATCATTTAGGAGTCCGTGAAAACAAATAAGGTCTGCTCCTCTGCTTTGATGTAATGATGATGCTACTGTCGTAGCGCTACATTTTACTATCTACAAATACGACGAGCGAGCAAGGGGAGACTGTGTTTATTCACGGAGAGAGCGAGAGAGAGTTTATTTTTTCCCTTCAACTCGACGAACTTTCCTCTGAGCTCCTTTTGTGTGTGCGAAATGAAATCTTTCATTTGCATTTTCTCAAAAGCACACTCATACTTACATAGGTGGAATATGAATGGGGAGAGAATTGGTGAAATATTTTGCACCAAGTGTTTTCACTTGAGTGTTATGTTTAAGGATTAACGAGGATTTAGTAGCTGCTCCATGAATTATTTGAAGCAGCTAGAGACAGACCATTGGCGAGAGAATGCGGAGCGTATCATCGTAGTAATGTGGTAAAAAAATTATTACTAAAGATTTGTGAGGAATGTTGAATGCTCAATATATTATAACGTTTTTAGGTACAACGTTAGGAAACACTGGCAAATGATGAATATTACTCTAAAATTAAAGGAATAAAAAATGTAATTGCAATTTGAAAGGAAAAGAAATCAGGAAAAACTTGAAACCAGCATCATGGGTATTTTATACTTTCTCTTTTGGTGCATTTTCCATTGTCAAAATACTGGTAAAATGGAAGTGAATGGGCTGAGCTTGCCTGTATAAGTCTACAAGGCAGTAGGCATGTTAGGCAGACAGTATACACTTCTCAGATTTTACATTCAAGACATGAATTAAATCCATCTCAAGTTCCACATTTACATGCGAAAATGAAGGGGAAAGAAAATTACAAAAGCACGGTAAAAAATTGAACTGCAACATAGGAAATTAGAAAAGAGTGCTCAGGAGATACTAGCCTCTTCGCGAGGAGAATAAATGTTTCAAAAAAATGTGTTGTTCAACTCAAGTACTACTTACTTATGTTTGCTAAACGTTACGGGACTGTACCAGAAACCAGAGAACCTTTTGCGCATCCTGCATTTTTCTTCCACAATGTATAAAAAAGACATATTACTGTCATTGATTCATCCCTGAGTAAACTTACAAATGATTGCGTTTCCTCATCCTCCTCTCCATTCCTCACATTTTTCCTCTTTCTCTCTCTCTCTCATAAAATGCAGGGAGTATTCTTCACGACAAGATTTCCATGACTTCATCAATATCACCCCAGGGGATCCTCATTTCCCGCATCCAAATCTGGATTCTGGAGTCTTAGCTCACTCAACTACTTAGCTTGCTTTTATCCGCCTACGTCGCTCACTTCCTTGCTTACTTAACCTACTTCTTTGTAAGTTGAAAGGAGGTAATATATGCATCATCATCATCAATGAGAAACTTATCAGAAATCCGTTAGAGGAGCATGAGCTTTTCGGTTTGGAGTTCTTCGTCTTCTTTTTTCGCAGAATTTGCAATAATGTACATTTATATACATTCTTTCATGTTTTTAGCTCTTCATCTTCTCTCTGTGTGGAGACACGATTTAAAAGCAGGGGCGTCGTAAGTGGTGATATTATACAGAAAATCTAAGTTAATATCAATGACTGTGAGTGATGCTCAAATCTGTTGGAGGTTTCTTCAAATAAATGTGCACTTGTCAGATGGCTCACTTGTTTAACATTCTCTCGCAACGAATGCTTCTCCGGCGGGATGATATACTCTCACCACAAATCCTCCATCTCCTGCAGACACACACCGACTTCCAAAGTAAGAAGAAGTACGCAGGAGAAAGTATAGTCTCTATATACGTTTAAGACATAAAAATGCAGGTGTTATGTGGACGTAGATACATCTATTCATCGGAGATGTTGAGGTGAGGATATTTACGTAAATAAGTATAGTGTCGGTGTAGTGAAAACGATGCTCTTGATATGAAAGGTACATTGATTGCTTCGACTTGTATGTGTGTGTGTGTATGTGTGTGAGTTGGTTGTGTACTTTGCATCGTCCTGCTTTCGTTTATTTTTTTTCTCTCTCTTGGGACTTGAGGTGAAAAGATGGTCTATCTTCATTTCATTTCCTTGCCTTCGGTTGAAGCAGTTGGAAAAGGAATTGCTTTCATTTCCACTCTCATATTTATTAGCTACCTCATTTGCTCCTGTTGACGAGAGTTCTCGGAGTATGTCTATGCATAATATGTTTGAGTCCTCACACGTTCCGCTCCACCTCCAAAACATTACATGTATGGGCGTGTGAAAAGGACGAGACGCAAGTGACTGACTGCACCAAAAAAAAATGGGGCAAACATTGCACGCACAAACTGCATACGGGTGTGGGTGTGTATGTGTGTGTACCCATTGTATAACTGTGTGTGCATGTGTGATTGAAGGAAGTTGAAGTATCCTGGCAAAAAATAACAATGGAAAAATCGGAGAAGGTAGACTCTTTCCTTCCCTCTTGTCAACATTAAACTACAGCGACGCTCACTCCTCTTTCGCCCTCAAAGCGTATTCTTCCTTGCACAGTTTCGTGTGGGGCACTTAAGTGGATTTCTATCTGGAATGGGTTTGTCAGATTCTATCTTTGAATGATTCTTAGGATAAAATAGCTTGATCAAAATGCCGTAGCTGAGGCGCCAACAGTGGAGTAGCAACCAAAAGGAAATCCATATAAGACGAGTTGATTCCTTTTCTTTCTTTCTCTCACTCACTCCCTCGCTTATCCACGAATGTGTATGAAACTTTGCTCTATTTATTCGATGGCAGTGATTGATTAGTGTTCATTGCATAGACGTAATGCTCGATACTTTCTCTCCTTTCCCTAGCTTTTAAGGGGGAAGGTATCGAGCTCCCTTCCATTTCCCACTTGCTTCTCTTCTCCATCTTAAGACTTCAATCTAATATCCTGTTACATTTAGCGGAAGCACTGCTGCCAGCGATGGAGTTATGTGTGCACACATCTAAGCACAAGTACTCTAGCTGCGGAAGATTCTTATACCTCTCCTCCTCCGGCATAAAGACTATCCTGGTTCTCCGCAGACAGAACAGAACATCCACACTTCACTTTCTCTCCATTTTCTCCCTTCTCCAGGAGAAAGGTAACGATTGACTTACTCGCACGGAAATAAAACTTATAACACATCCATCTTGGAGGATCGACGCGAAGAAATTCCTCGAGACTGAACTCATATTTCCCAGAGATTTCCCTACGCAAGTCAAAAATCTACTTAAGTAATTGAGAACGCTTTTGGAAATCATTTCATTTCAGCCTTCCCGTCGACATTTGTCACGAGCTGAGGGGAGTTTTTTCCCCTTGGATCAAAGAGAATTGCTACATGCATCATTGCAATTATATTGCTCGAAGAAAGTCACATTGACGGATTTGTGACAAACGACCGTGGTAGATACCCAAGTAGAGTGGCGGTGCATGAAAGACTTTTCCATGAATTCTAGTAATCATTGAAAGAATTGGCTGAGGCGTGTGTGGTGACGATTAATTTTCAATTTATCAACCAGTTTGTATAACTTGATAGGAATAATATGCATCTAACCTATTAGCAATAAGGACAAACATTTTTATTAACTACGGCCAACTTTCTTGTGCCAGAAAATGAGAATTCATTTGCGAGGCTTGTTTCTTGGAACTCATCGGGGTGTACATCCAACTTTTAATGGTTCATGCCCAATATTTACCGACCTCAAACAACTTCCACCAGGAACGAGGGAAAATAAAGTTAAATACGTACAATGGGAAAGATCTCGCGTAATTATTCGAAGAACACTAACAAACATACGAATTAAGTTGTTGAAATGGAGTTTCAGTTCAATAATTTGTTTTCAAATTTACAAAATAACACAATTCCGTTCAAATATTGCGAAACTTTTTTGTGGAGAACTTTAACATGGTTGACATTATTAGTTGTGAGAGTGGGGGAAACGGCGAAATAATAGGAAAAATAGAAAGCGCAGAAAGAATGGATCTAGCGCATTGGTAAATTTTAACTGTAGCAATTGCTTTAGGCACACGAAAACTTTTCACTGGGACTCGTTGAAACGGGAATGTACTGCTTCCCTTATTATTGTTGCTAAATGGAACTGAAAATATAATAGAGCAAATTGGAGTGCTTTCAAGAAAGTCCTTATAATTTAAAACGATTCCGTAAAGATAACTATTTCATGAAGTATTTCAATTCGTCATGTTATATAATACAATCCGTTTTTTATGTGCTTACAAACATGTGCATTCATAGCACAAATAAGCACAAAAGAGTTCAGAAATGTTACGGTAGAGTGTGGGGAAATTTTGCAAATTTCAACTGCAAAAGGTTAACAGTGAATTTCGCATTGGGATATGCGTATTTGCGTAAATACTAATTACTAATTGATCGAGCAATCGTATTGTGAGATATCGTTTACCTTAAAACCCTAACAAAATCATGTGAAACTCGACAAATATCAGTTGAGTTTTTCAAATGAACGTTTTTCATTGTTATATTTGTAACACATCAAATAACTCACGATGTAGTTGAAAGCAAGAAACTCGCTTGCGAAACCCTGGTCCAGTTCCTTGTTTGTATTAACTACATAATATTTACATAGTTCAGACAAATTTTTATTCCCCTACGAAGTAAATTTAAAAGTACATTTCACACGGGTTTTTAATCAAATACAAAACAGATCCCCCTATCCTATCCTATTCATGTTAAATTCCTCCCTATGCTAAGTCCCATGCAAAATCTAACACCTTCGGAATGATGACGTCACGAGGGTCATAATATGCAAATGAGCACCTAATTTGCATAATTTCGAAAAATGACAAAAAATAGCTTTTTGGTATGCAATTTTATATAAAGATTTTCCGACGCTAAATTTCCGAGAAATTAGGTGCTTATTTGCATGTTATTTTTTCGAGAAAATTGCACCGGTAAGGCATCTCATGTATGGTCAATTTTGTACATGTAAACCTCTATTTGATTTTCAGGAAAATAAATGCTAAGCCCCATGGTAAGAGGACCGATGCGTAACTTGATATTTATTTGTGTGCAAATATAATTCTCAACCTCAATGTGATCCTCGCAAATTAAAACCTATCCCTAGTAAATTAGATTCCTTGCATATACATACGTAATGTAATATATGGTCATTCTTCTAGATGCATATAGAGCACAAACAACTGAAGAAACTTTAGAGAGTTAGCCCAAGTTTCCAAACCGTTAACTCTACCTTCTTCAAAGGGTGGCCATTGCGAACTTATGAAAGTTTGCCAAAGTAAAACAGAGTGAGAAATTACGAAAGAACTGTGAATTCAGCTCGAGTTGTACCACAACAAAAGAACTCCAGTGGCTCCACAGTTTTCGTTACGACACGGATAAAAAGTATATAAGTAATCTTGTATTTCCGACGTTTTATTTCGTATATGGAATAGCTCGAAAGTAGAGCGCTCATGGTCTCCGCTATAAATACATTGCTGTAACTGCACATATATAACTGTCGTCGCCTCAATTGTGAAGAATAAAGAGGAACTCAAAGAACCCCTTTTTATGTATTACTACCACTTCAACCGTAATTCCAGTAAGCAAGATTTCATTTTTCCACCCCGACAGCATGACGATTTTTTATTATTGTATTTTGATTTATCATGTTTCCATCATGCAAGTTGCTCCAAAAGTACATCATTTTTTTGTAGTGGCCTGTCACAACACAAATCAGTACAGATACCAAAACAGCAATCCTCATTTATCATAATTCACAATGATGATCATCAGAATTAATGACTGCAAAAAAAGAAGGATCGTTTCTTTGTAGGCATATTTTCAATAGGACCACACCATTAAGTGGAGAAAGAGATATCGCCACACAACTACTGGATCGATTTTTATGTTGTGAAAGTGGACAGGATAAGAGGAACTTGGCTAGTGAAGAGCACATAAAATGTTTTAATCCGAAAATTTAGTAGACCTCTCTTGAAAAATTGAAGATGCACGTACACAACAATCTCTTCAGGTATTCCCCAGAACCCCGAGATATAGAGGCAATTTCCTTGACTCGAAACTGCAGCATGCATTTTTCATCCGCTGTCACTTCCCATTTGCCGTTCCATTTTACTGTACACCTTTCGTTCATACAACATTTCCTGCCGGATAAGTGATCTCTCCTCGTCCGTCAGATGTACGTACCACAGATTCAAGTTGACAGATTTGTCAAAGGAATGCTGACATCCACAAAGTATTTAGATCAGAGTAATGGCAACATGAAAATTTTTTGGGCACAAAAATTGTAAACCCTTTCTCACAGTTAGAACTGAACTGCCAGCTGCAGCACTCCATCCGTACATATTTGTTATTCCAGCAACATGATTGAAGAACAGAAAACGTGCAAGCTAAGAAAATCGTGTTACTTCAAAGTGACCATAAAGTGGTGGAATATATAGAAAAAAAGCAAAAAAAAATCCTACGCAGTTAGGGTAACCATAGTGTGCCCAAAGCCACATAACAATTTTCAACTTGTGCAGATTCTCTCCGTCCTACATACCCTTTTTTACTTTTTTTTCATGAGATCGATCGAATATTTGGTAGACTTGATGACATATGTCTCCCACATTTTCTTCAGCTTTACTGACTCGTTTCAACATCTGAAATCTCTTGAGGGAAACTATGGGGGTTTCAACTGAAATATGAAATTGGAATAAATATGTGCCTAAACTTTCATTCGCTCAAAAAAATATTCTACGAATTCTCGTTCTCATTTGGGATAGTTATTTACCAAATATGGAATTTGTTGGGATTATAATTTTACAAATTTGAATACAAAAATACATACAAAAATACTTTAACTGTTATAGCCATGTTTCAAAATCAAAGACAGTCTGTATACATTTATCCAACTGTCGAATGATTTTTGAGATATTCGAGATTTTCAAGTTGTACTTTCATCCAACCTTTCAATCGTAACTTATCTGAAAAATAGGTAAATCAGTTGAAAACTAGAAGAAAAGATAACCTTTGGAAGAATAACTGAGGTTATACAATCGATTATAATCTGGGCTAGCTTTTTCCATTACAATCCGTACGAGAAAACAGCCATTCCGGCAAAATCGATTTAATGAAGGAGGAGAAAGAAGTTGATAAGTATTAACATAAAAGCAATAAGATCTCACCACTTTCTCCAATCATTATTACCTGTGTACCCGCACACTGCATTCAAGGCTGCATTTTTTTGGACCACACACTTAAAGCATCTTCTGCGATAAAATTTAATTTCTTTTGCCGTTTTCCACGATGCCATAATTCGTCTTGCTCGAAACGTATGAACTCTCAGAGTAATTTTTTCTTCTTCTCTCGGACGGCAAATGCGAAAATACATACAAAAGTGGCGAAACTTGGGAAAAGGGTTAGAGAGAACGAGTAGGATGCGTGTATGAGTCGACGAGTATTAGTTTCGCAGTGTCATCTGGAATGTGACTCGGTGTGTGTGTGCCACTATTGGCATGCAGCTCCCACTTTATGTGTCCCCGAAGCATGCATCACTGGAAACTGTTTCTGCTAGAAAGAGAGAGAGAGAGCACACAACCAACTACAATTTCTCTTTTCCACTTTTTTGGATTTCCATTGCAAAGTGACAGATAAGGCTCTTTTGGCATAGTGCATTACGACCGCCTCAACTACTACTTTCAAAGTGAGCCTCACATATATGAATGTGCTGTTGTCACTTTTATAAACTACGTATGTGCACATGTATGCATGGCTCCATTTTCCCCTTTATCCAAGGTCTCTCTTTCTCTTTCTCTCTCACTCACACAAGTACTACATACTACCTGGAACCTGGGATGTGAAGCAAGAGAGCGCACAAACTCCGATATTACCCTGTTTTCTTCTTTCTCTCACTTTCTCTCACACTCTATACACATTCGTTCCTGTTTTCATATCTGTATCACCAAGAACTCTCAAAGCTCAAATCATTAAATTCCCCAAGACTTTAATCCTAAATCGTTCATGTCTAGAAAGCCAGCGTCACATAAATGCCAAGGCATACATATATATTGGGAGTTGTGTAGAAGGAAAACTTGTAAAGGAGACACCCCAAAGCAAGGCCAAATATTCATGAAGGAAGAGAGAAGAAGAAGAAGAAGAAGAAAACGAGAGACTTGCAGCGAACCGAGAAACTTTTCCCATGTCTATTCTTCTACTTGCCTTTCCCGTCTTTCACCAAAAGGTAAAAGGGAAAAGAAAAATGAAGTTGGATGGAGCTGACTATTTTAAGTTTAGTTTGATTTGCTCGGTTAGTCGACTACCGTCTGTTCACGGCAGAGTCTGCCGTCGTCCCCCTCCCACTCACTCGCAATTACTGCTTCGCGTTCAGCTGATAAAAATTCACAACATTAAGAGGCTAAGAGCATGGAAGAAGTGGAAAGAAAAGGTAAAACAGGGAAATGGCATGCTTCATCCAGATACACAATTAATAAATTCTTCGAAACACTTTCGGCTCATCCCCGTGCATTTCCTCTCTACTCTTCTGACGTTTTCCTCTCTCTCTCTCTCCCTCTCTCTCTCAGGTAGCAAATAAAGCCTTTTTAGTAAATTAAATTTGAGTTGCATGTACGGTCGAATCTCGAAGGAGTTCTTCGGAATGGAAAGGGGGAAAAGTCAAACAGAATGGGAGTAAAGGAAATAAGCGCTAAAGGTCAGAATGATAGTGGTGGCAATAATAGGGGAAGAGAGCCCTTTTCGTGGTTCACTTTTATGAACCAACTGAGCACAATTTTGGTTGAATACAGATGATAATAGTAATAGTTTATTGTGGCATCAACATCCCTCGTGAACCATCTCCGCCAGGGCTGCTATTGTCCTATTTTCACGTCAATTTATTCGAAAAGAAAGTTATATCCCTTCTTTCTCCAAGCCCTACGGAGTTGAATTTTTCTCGCTCGCTTTATTTCGATTCTCACAGTCAGAATAGAACCGATGGATGAAGGGAAAAACAAAAGGAAGCGAGAGAGGGAGAGAGAGAGAGAGTAAACTAATCCCAGTTTTCTGACACCGTCTATCATGTTAAGCGTATTAATACTGAAAGTTGTGCCTTTATCCTAAAATTCTTCATTGTTCATGTCAAAACTTTTGTATCTAACGCGTTGATCCCTAAAGGCTTATATGCAAAATGTATTTGAGCGGTGACATGACAGAGCAATAAAGATTCATTAAAGGGAAATAGAAAACTTACCACGTCGATTAGCTGGGACAATCTGAGCTTGATTCGAACTTTGAGAATGTCTGACGTGTTGACAACAGGCCTCACAAGCTTATTATAGTTGGAGAGTAGATCATCATACAGTCGCTTCGCATCAGGATTCCCTGAGAATGCCGGTGGCAGGAACCCAGCGAGTACCACAAATATGAGCCACTGAACACACATGGTTTTTTTTGAAAAGTGTTACCGTACGGAGAAACTGCAACCCGGAATTGTGCAAAGTTATCCTACAACTCGTCTTCCTTAAATTCAGTTCTACTTTGATTATCTTTCGGAACCCTGCCTTTTCCTTCCTTTTTGTTTAATGGACACTGTTGACTTCCGCAGTACTTGAGGAGAGAGCTCACCTTCTTATTCCTTCTCCTAAAGAAAGTTGCTTTTTAGTGCCACGGATGAGATCCCTTTGCCTACAACTCCACTTTGTTATCCCTTTCTCGTTCGTACAAGGCAGCTACAGCAGTCGTGGTTGGCCACACAGTAAGACTTCCAAAAATGCTCTCTCTTCCAAGGCTCAAGAGTAGGAGCCAGACATGGTCTTGTCTTCACCACCTCGTAAATCAGTAAGTAGCGAAGATGCTGTCACGATTTATTATTAAAGTCTATGGAATTAATTAAAACACAAAAAGATGGCATTCTCTGCGAGACATCACTAACACCAACCAACCACTACAGCAACTCGTGAAGACAGCCTCCTTTCCTACGTCTTCCCACTGACTAGACTTGCTTTCTCCACTGTCAGCGTGTTATGTAATATTTGTGCAGTGGTTTTTCCCCCGACAATGCACGATATATCGATGAGTGACGACGATATGTGTAAGAAAAGGGAGAAAGTAAATATATGTCGTGGCCTACCTTGGCGCACACACTTTGCGTGCGTCTAGACACAGCGTAGCAATGTGTGAAGGAAATCCAAAAATATATACATGGATACAGAATGGATCCAGTGTAAAATCAACAAACGATTATTAATAATATTATTTTTTACAAAATCCTTTTCCTTCTCATCTGCAACATTCACTATTGCCCTTCCACTCGAGGAATACTGTCAAGAGGGTCACTTGACTCGAGCGAAAAGAAAGAGTTTATTAGCCCCTTTTACACTTTACAAAAGGAGGAGAAAATCTCCTCCGTTCCAGGAAGGAAACGTGGTTCAAGTGGCAGTGGTGATAGTTTGTAGTCTACGATAAACAAGTAGTAGCGGCTCTCTCTCTCTCTAACTCTCTTGCAAGAACAAATATGGCTGGAAGACGGCGAAGAAGGCTAGTTTGAATTGCAGATCTCCCACCCTCGTATACGCTCGGAGTTACTACACGAACATGCACAAGCACAAAAATGGGGGCAGACGATGGAGCAGTGCTTCAATGTCATGGTGCCCATGTGTGATAACTCACACAATTTCTTTCAAATAATCTGGGATTCACTGTGAAATGCACGACATATAGGGGTTCGCGGAGACTAAAAGTCATTCACAAATCAGGAAAAATGTGCTCTTCCATCGACCACAAGGCTTATGAGCAGCACACGGACCGAGTGCAAAAAAAATTTGTCTTCACTTTTTGGAGGTGGAAAGAACCCTAGTGTTAGAGCACCATTTGAGGAGAGAGAGAAAAGCTAAAAAAGGTTACAGTTAAGAACTTCCGGTTGTCGGGCTGAGGCAGAAGAGTGGTTCGGTGAAAATTTGTAAGTCTGCTGCGGTCGGGGTCAATACGGTAATGATGATTGGCTGGAGACGATTCAACTCTAATTGAAGTATATGGTCACTGCTAAAAGCAAATATTTAATGGACAGAAGAACGGAAGAAATTTTTTTCACAAAATAAATAAATTGTTTCGCTCGTCAATGCGACGATATATATAGAGAGTGTGGTGGAAAGGAGTTAACAACAAATAGAGGAAACAAAGGATCACGGCACACGTTACTCACATATTGTACAATAGCGAGACAGCGAGAGAGTGAAGGAGTTGTGTGAGGCTGATGGTAGATACGAGCCGGGGAAGAGATGAAATGCGAATGGGAAGACAATTTCTGTTTGGCTTTGGGCCGATTCCTGCTTTCCCTGCTGTTTTCACCAGTGTCTAGTGAAGTGCATATGTGGTACACAGAAATGATGCTGGAAACAAGTGAAACGGCGTAGTAGTGAAAAGTGGAAGAAGAGTGGATATTCCCCAACAAGGAGAAATGGGAAATTCTTGCAAGCTGGTCTGCAACGTGCATGCTTCTATTCTCAGTCTATATTCAACCGGAATATTCGTCTCCTTTGCACATCTTCGTGCGCCGCGCGAAGAAATGGATATTTTAGCATTGCTGAGTTTGCATTATTCTCATTGAATTCCTGCAAGATCTTTCAAATGCCTACACCCATATTAAATTTCACACGGGTTAATTAAAACAAAAAAGGTCGCCGTATCATATGCTATATCCCTTCCTATGGTAATTGAAAGTATCATGTAAAATCGCAACACCTTCTGAACGATGACACCACGAGGGTAATAACGTTCAAATGAGCACCTAATTTGCATAATTTCGAAAAACGATAAAATAAACCAGATAAAGGAATTTCTTTTGAAAATTCTTGCGCACATCATGCCTCCCCGAACCATCAAAAAATGTCTCGACACAATTGACTACTGACTTAATGA
>JAQFZW010002120.1:0-19671 GCA_034687055.1 Heteromurus nitidus
AAACATTAATTGCATTTTGATGCAAGAGCTACAGCACGCGTAGTTAACTCATATGCACATATTGACAGATGCGGAACGTGATTTTGCCAACGTGGATTGCACAACTCAACTCCATTTGCACACATCAATTGATAACGGAATTAGTTAAATATCTCGCTTTCTCTAGCTCTGCACTTGTCGAATGCTCACTTGCCACAATTGTGCATTTCATCAATCATCTGACAATCTACACGTCTATCATGTCTCACTCCGTCGTTACGTCATACACGTCACACAGCAAACATAATACATCTGCCAATGTCCTAAATTAAATTACAAAGTGACCATTTTGTTCTAGTTTCGCTACCGGATGTCCTTTCATGATATGCAAACACATCAAACATAACTGGTCAAAAGGTGGAGTGACATACATATATGCATACCACTTGTGGTGTATTTATTATACCTCCACACCGTATGCTGAACACAATATGAAATGTCAAAAATTCGCCTTTTCATCAATCATCTGTTCTATGATCTCCGTTGAAAGTTGTGTTTCTCTGTTTACCTCCAACTCCAACTGACAGATTCGGACAACAAAGTAGCCCGGACTTGAATGTCCATGAACCAACAACGGCGACAGTTGACAATTTCCGGAAGCGTGTTAGAAAGTTCCCAAATCCAGCAGCTGACGCAACTTACTTTTTAACCTACAGTCGATGTTTTGCTGATGACGACTAATATAAATTAAGTGCAAGATAAGGTGAGAAAATTACTTGATGGAGGCAGATGATCACCTCACCGCTGACGCAGCACACTTGATCACTGTGTCTGTGTCCTTGTGACAAACGTGTGACAGATTGAGAAGTGGTCTTCTAATCTCTGGAATGACTGGAATGCATCCGATGATGTGTTCAGTTGAGTGGAGTGGAGAGGCTTGTTGTTGTATGATGAGCTGTCTCTGAGGAATAGGCAGAAAGTCAAAACAAACCCGTAGCCGGCCACCTCCACTCGTTCTTGGGCAACGTGAGCCGAGTAAAAGTGTAGTTGTCTCCTCATGCCAAATCCCAACAAAGCAATCACGAATTTATGAAGTTTCATGAAAAATCATGAGCTCATCATGCAAGACGCTTCTCCATCCTCGCATGAAAATCTTGTGCATTAATTATAAATGTAGTAATTAAGTCAAAGAAATGGAGAAGGTAGACAAAACATTTTCCGTCCAAAACTAAGTCTTGCTTTTTATTTAAACTCAATTCATATGATTGTATTTTCCGAGTACGTCAAATTGCTAAAAATGAAAAGTTGTTTTCTACTCAGCTTTTGTTTAGAATAGAAATGATTTGATGAATACACTAAAAGGTCGACATGGTTTTAGTGTAATATGCTTAGGTTTTAGGTATACAATTGTTGAAAACGTTACGTTCTCCCATCTCATCTGAGAATATATCTACTCTTGATTAAAATTTTTTTTGTGAATGTAACAAGTATTATAAGTTTATATATTTGAAATTGTTTTTACGTTAATTTGTGTCCACTGCGAAGAACACACTGATCGTGAGTTAAGGATATTCTTACAAAGAGTCACACATTATCATCAGCTAAAATTGCTAAATCTTGTATGTTCCTGTTAATCGTTTGTTATAGATTCCATGAGTACTTTGTGTGTTGATGGTTCAAGTATATAGTACGGATTATTACGATGCTATTTATACATAGTTTATGCTATTGTGGTAGATTGTTATTATTTGTTAGAGTTTTGTGATAAACTACGAGAATATTGGTTTTGTTCCTCTTTGATACTGGGGAATATACACAGACTTCACTAAACTTCGTTCAGTTTGTTGCGACAAACATTAATTTACAAAAGGATGATGAAACAGACTTTTTATGTATTTGTGAAACCACACAAAATTACAATGGCACACAAAAAAGTGTGTTGTGCCTTAAACTAAGTAGCGAACGTTGCGTTGTCACACTTGTTTTGGTAACAATAATTAACGAACATTTCCTAATCACTAGTTTACGAGTAACAGAGACAACTATTCAGATTAATATTTCGACTGGAGCGAGGAGACAATCTCTCGTCAATTAACGCATTAAAACAACCCAATCGAGTAACATGTTTCCATCGATGAACATTACACCAACATAATCAAAACAACAAAAAACTGACGATAGGTTTAAAATGATAGTATTCGATCTTTCCAAATATATCGCTTTCTCCTTTATACTCTAAAATGATTCCAGTTAAAATTGAAGTTGAATTAAAAGATTCCGCTCTAGCTATTCCCGTCGTTTCCTCCTCTTGTTTAGCAGAGGATTGTTGGTATTATCTAAATTCTTAATCTGTACTCCGTCATAGTCAACCCGCATCGTCGCAAGTGATCTCATCATCTCATCCTGCACTTCCGGCCATGCCTCTTCCTCTTCCTTCAGTACTCGCTTCGTGTGAAGGGGCGTCTGTGGAACTTCCGTGTATTTCTGTGAACAAAAAACAAGTTTTTTAATGAGAAAAAAATGAGATCACAAAAACCCATTCACAACTTTAATTTTCCTCTCTGAACATGGATCTTTGATCATTCTTTCACTTACGGAAACCCATCTATTCTGAAAAACAGAGTCAATGGTCAGCCGCTTGGCAGGATCCGTGCACAACATTCCTCGAATCAGGTCCTTCGCATCTTGACTCACATCCCTCCACTCTGGAATGGGGAAATCATACTGGCCACTCCGAATTCTCGTTTTCATTCCAGGAGAGATGGCAAGCCCATGATTTGAGTAGAAAGGTGGATAGCCGCAAAGTCTGTTCCAAGTAAAAACCACGTTCATGAGGCTTCCACATTCAAATTCGCAGAAATATCCTCCAAATCCCTCAAAAAATGATGTTTTAATAGGAATTACTTACAGGATGTACATGATCACACCTAAACTCCAAATGTCACAACTTTTGTCATATTTTTCCGGTCCTAGCACCTCCGGAGCTGAAATACAGAGAAATACAAGGGATGCGTCAAAACACATAAAAAGTTAACATCCAAAGGGCATCCGTCTGCCAGAAGAGCCAGACATTCATAATGAAATGTCAAAAACTTTTGCTTTTCCATGGAACACGCGTAAAGTTTTTCGCTAATTCTCGGAAGCTAGCCTTTATACCAGAGAATTCATAAATTCGATCACACTTGGTGGCAATAACAAATATTTAGACAAGGGAAATATGTAGTGGGGATGTCAGCATGAAAATGACCTGCTAGTACATTATCTCTGGCATTTTTCCCGTGCCGTCTTCAATTGATCTCGTAAGAAAAGAAAATAGCGTACATTTTTTTCTCTCTCGAGGCAATTGTTTATACAATAGCTTGTTTTCTTTCATTCATTCATTTCCCACTCTGCTTACTCAACCAGTCTTGCTCTACATGCTTCCCTATCATCCTTTTCTCTTGTGTGATTACCACTCTGCCTCAAGACAGAATGATCTACTTCCTCTGCTGACGTTATTCGGACGGAACCGGTATCTCATCTCATATTACCGTCGTCCCGGCTCCGTCAAACGTACAAGCTCAAATACAACCTACATTCGCTCTTTGTAACAAAAAGAGCGAGCTTTCCCCTTTCGGACTTCAAAGACTGCTTTGACCATGTCTTTGACATTGGATTAGTGGGACTGGGAATGTAAAACTGGAGCGCTTTGTATAAAACAATTTTTTTGAGCAGGGTCGAGTTCGAGGCTGTCACTCTAACACTTACCGACATAATATGGTGTATAGCAGGGCGTCTGCAGGGCTTGCTGCGAGAGTGTCTCCTTTGCAAATCCAAAATCTGTAAGTTTCAGGATGCCAGTCACATCTACACAAGCAGAGAAAGAGAGAAAAAAGTTAATGTTGTACAAGAAAAAGAACAGATTTTGCACTGAGCTCTGAACTCAAATGCAAGTTTGTTGTAGACTTATTGCAAAAAAGCTTGTTCCACATCTCAACCAGACGACGACCACGGCCAGATTTTCTCTTTCAAGTCGAAATAAAAGCATTAAGACTTTCCTTTTCACAAAGTAATAAAGTAAAGCAAGTGACGTAAGTAAAAGGTAGCTGTACATAAGCATATCATCTCATCAACAACATCTTTCTCTCCAGAAAGTTTGGGTTGCACTTTCCCTAGTTTTCTTTCATAATTCCTCCTTTACTTGGGAACATCATCACGGGAAAAAAGGAGTGGAGCCAGTCTTCCGTTTCTCATTTGATTTTGCATAAAGCACACATTTTCCTTCTCTCCTCAACAAATTCCCCGAAAGCCATTTTTGCAAATTATCCTGCTACTTACTTTCCTTTCCTCTGACACAACTCTATTTGTGTGTAAACCCATATAGTTACCAAAATAGAAGAAACCCGCAAACAACACATGAAAATTACTATCATTCTCTTGTAGCCCAAAAAATTCACTCCAAAAAAGGAAACAATGCTGTTTGGTGGATGTGGATACTCCAAAAAGCAGATGAAAATCAGTTTGCAATTTATTGTGGACAAACAAGATAAGAGGAGGTTCGTTTTACCTTTCCTTGTGTACAGTAGATTCTCTGGCTTGAGATCCCGATGAGTGATATTCATATCATGAATATGTTTGATCGCAATACAGATTTCCCTGATGATTCCAGCCGCTTCTGCTCAAAAAACGAAAACGAGAAAGAGGATTTTTATTTCAAGACATTACCCGAGGGAAAGTTCCCCCACATCAAATGAGTGAGAGAGAGACAAACGAGCAGTTTCCTTTCATTCTCGTATTAACACACATCCACAAACAATATCTTCCTGTCGGATCACACAGTTAAAGCTCAAGTATTTGCTTTGTATGTTGAGCACACTAGAACAATCAAGATCGTAGCAGTGTTTTGTTTAAAGGATTAGGTAGCTAATCGCTTCAATTCCTCTCCCTTCTCCTATTTTCTTACTTTGTTTTGGTAACACAATTCGCCCCCGCACGATAAACAGAGGAAATGCTCTCGTCTGAACTCCAACGAATCGAGTCGTCGTCTCTCTCCTTTAATGACGCACATTTCTCTCTCTACAATTACACTAATTTCATTTCATTTACCTCTCTCCGTGAAAGCACCATCTCGATCTTGAATCCTCTCGAAAAGCTCGCCTCCTTCCATGCTGAACCCAAAAATAAAATAAAACCGTAACGTGTGATTAGTCTTCTGCTAATTGCTTAAATTGAGCATCAATTACATATGATTTTGCTAGCTCATGTGGTCTTCTTTTACCATTCCATAATGACGAGAAGACTGGGCACGCCTTTGTAGGAATTCTCGTAGACGTCAATGATGGACACGATGTGTTTGCAGTCTGAAGCCCGCCAATGGAGTTCCACCTCCCTCCTCGCCTTCGGATTATCGCGAAGCACTTTGAGCGCATACTTGTAGCCGGAGTGCTTGTTCGTGCATTCCACCACCTTCCCATTAATTCCCAAGCCGAGCGTGACCCCACTGATGTCGTAGTCCTCGAAAATCGAGTTGCTTTTGATATTCAGCGGAGGCATTTCTCTCCCCGTTCTCGTGCCGAAGGTGGGGTACGGCAGATTCCCCTCGATATTCGCATTCTGATGGTCGCGGAGGGTGAGACCGGACAAGTGGAGGTTTGTCGGCTTGTTCACGGGGGGACGGTTCGGCGGCAGCGGGGGCAGGTTTGATGGGTTCGCGTTTATGTTCGCGTTCGAGTTGCCGCCACTCATGATTCTTCTGATTAGTAGAAGAATGGCGAAGAAGTTTTTGAAAAGTTCAGCACAATCTCACCAAAATATATTTTTCCCGCTTTTATACTTGGTTTCTTCCACTCAAAAGTCGTCAATCATCCGTGATATTTGGTAGACAAAACGTCAGAGATTCCGCAGTTGTCTTCACTTCACTCTAGAATCAGAAGAAAAAATACCAAACTCCATGTCAGAACTTTATTTTTATCATCCATTCCAATCTCTGAATGAACTTCTAATCTTCAACCAAAAGCTGGAGGTGTTTTTGTCTCCATTTCTAAAAATAGTTGCTTTGTCAGGTGCTGTGACTTTGAATCCCCTATGCCCATATATCCCCACACATTATTTTCTCCATTCAGTCTCACTCCATTTTTGGTAGTAAGCAAGCGCCGACTGCTGACCTTGGAACTTTTTCTTCATCAGTTTCTTCTTTGACACCTTCAACCTTTCACAGAAAACTTTCTCCATTCATGTCCCAATGAACAAAAGCGTATGTGCTGTTCTACCTCGCCGCATGTATCCCTCCCACTTTCCCACAGATACACGGGCATTTCACCAGCTACTCCATGTACCTGCCACTCTCCATTACTCGTTTTAAATTTAGTCCCTGTCTTGTCTTAAGCATCATTGCTGGAAATGGAGAGAGAGCAAGCCCGTCAAAGTGATATTTATGCATGTATGGTTTACTGACGTAATTCTACAAATTAACTGTCATTTTCTGGAGGAAACTTTTCTGAGAGGGAGCAGGTGAAGGGGAGGCAGTGGAGTAACATTAAAGTCTTTCCCACAGTTCGACATAGACTCAACCACTTTGTGAACGGGGTTTCCTCCTGCCGGATGTGGCACCTGTCACCATTTGACTGGACCCCGGAAATTATCATTCCGCCACACCACTACACACCTCAAACCTTCTCAATTTAAAGTGCGAAATTCCACGATATCTTGCAAATCCTCCTCAATAACAATCTGGAACTCCGAACACTCTGATCGCTCGCAGAGTTGTTTCAAGGAAAAGGGATTTTTAAAGCCCATACCGTTCGAATTTAGCATAGTTTTTGTGCACGATCGACCAGTCGCCATTTCCACGAAGTCGACCAAGACATTCACAGTAGAGCTGGCTTTAGAGTAATTCTGAGCCTATTATTCGGACATCTCACAATCTCTTGTCAATATGTAAATAATATACGTCGTTTGTTTATGACGTCAAATGAGGCGAGTCTCTGCCAGTCTCTGTCAGTTTCCCCATTTTATCATCTTTACTCACACTCGACCAGTTTTGTTTTCATTTTGCATGTTTCCTAAGCTCACATAGTGCCTTTGTTAAGCCTAAACAGAGAGAGAGAGAGAGAGAGAGAGAGATGGCGAATCTGTCAACTGGCCAAGTCCCCGAGATAAAAACGTGCTATACACAACATAAACATCAAGTCTTTCTCTCCTTTCTCTCTGGAGAGAACACATATTTTTTCCGAGTCGAGTCACCTACATTACGAAGCGGTTGGCAAGTATAGAAAACTGCATAAATCTGAATTATTCTCACGCCGTCATGCATCTAATGCACTATGCATGTTTGTCATTTTCATGGACCATCGAATACGCAATTTACACGCTTCCCGGAATTAAATGAGAGTCACCGAACAAGATAAAGTCCTTCGAGAGAAGGAGCATAGACACCGACCGACATACAGACAAAAAAATTTATGGAACAAAGGAAAGGACAAAAAACGACCTTACAAGAGAAATAAAAGAGATAACTGGAGACTCCAACGAGGCGTTATACTTACAAAAAACATCTTCCCTCTTTCCCTTTTCTCGTCATCTTTTCGGAAGGATCTAAAAAAATTCCCCTGTTTCTCTGTAGACTCCAGACTTATCCTTCGTGAAAAATGGGGAAATGTCTGGATGTAGTTTAGTGCGAAACAAGATAAAGAGATAGTCATAACAGTTGTAAATGCCGGAGGAAGGGAGTTAGCATTGTGACGGTAATAACTAGCGCTATTTTTTATTTCCTTTTCCAGTCTCTTCCTTTCTCTCGCAGCGCAGCGGAATTGTCTAGGTGAAACCTAACTAAACTCAAGAAGCGCGAGGTAGAAACTAGAAGGCCACTTAGGTAGCACACCCTCGTAAGTGCCATGGCCTGTCGCCAACTTGACTCCAGCCTTCTCTTCCTTCGCACACAATGAACAAGTAAAGTCTAAAAAGGCTGTTGACAAAAGGAAGACTCAATTTTTCCCTTCTTTAATTGTACCTATTTTACAGCCACTTAAGCTCATCTTTCTCGGAGATGAGAGATGTATGACAATGAGCAGACGGTGGTGGTGGTTTGCTTGTGGTCGCTTCTTCTTTTTTGTGAAAGCCACTTCACTCGACTCGACTCGACACTCTTGTTCCATTCGACGAGAACATGACCACGATGTTCATCATGTAAAGTATGATTATCCTTTTCGAGTTACGTAAGTGGAAGAAAGTGGAGACATTTAGTGGCCTTTTCTCTCTGTCAAATGGCAAGGTCAACGTCTATGTTAAGCGTAACAGTGTTATCTAATCCTCCACGAAGAAAGTTTGTGGAGAAGGAAACTTTTTATTGTGACAAGAAAACAGAACAAATGTAGTGTGTTCTTGGGAAGGTTTGCAATATAGAGTTGCTCCAGAAAAAAATCATAATCGTAAACATAAATTGGGAAAACATGGAGAGGAAACAACTGGAGTGGAAAATGTGGCTAAGATGTAATAATAATGTTTCGAGAGGAAAAATGGATGATACGGGGAAAAGTTGAACTTGGTTGTATTGTAACTGGAATTTTTTTTATAAAGTCAAAGCAGAAATTTTTTGGTTGGAGAGAGTTTTGTGTGTATGTGTGTGGTTTGGTGCCAGCCAATGTGCCACTCCAGACCAGACCACCACCAAGTTTATGCTGGCTCCAGTAATCCATTCCACATTGTGCCCAAGCCCATGGTCAAGTGTAATGTGGAAATTGGAAGCTAGGCTAATAAAGTGCCTTTAAGCAAAAATGGAAGTTTAGCTTAAAAATGGTAAGCAAAATGTTCGAGTAATGCTTATATTCATTAGCCCCTTTGAAAAATGTAAGAGGCTAGAAAAAATTGTCGCTTTTCTGAGGTTTCAAAAAAAGAAAAAGGGAAAAAGGAAGATTAGTTTTTTGAAGTCTGCCAAGTGCCACAAGAATGTAACTAACAAAACTGGAGAGTGCTTCTGCTCGGAGAGTTAATGAAAAGGAAGGGAAATGGGAAGTGGAAGTGGGTGTCTCAAAATATACTTAAGCAAGGGCAACATTTTTTCGCACTAATGGCAACATGGCAAGTAAAGTGACCAGGCCAGGGCACTATGCGGCTTTTGACTCAAGACAAAAAAAGTCAACAGCATTTCGAAACAGATTTTCTTTTCTTTTTTAGCCGAAAAAGTATAGAATATATTTTCCTCGTGTAATAACATCCAAATTGTATACAGCGTTAGGCACTCGTTTTTTGTTACATTTAGAGCTTACAACAAATGCTAGTCTTCGCTTTTCTCTGCGTGTCTTCGACTTCTCGGAAGTTTGCGCTTTGACTCTTTCGCCATTGCACAAACTTACAACGACTACACCAGCTAAAGTGGAAACTTAACGACAATTACTTGCTTCGCGAAAATATCCTTGTCTAATCTAAATAGTGGAGAAACTTGTCCTTTTTCGACAAAATTTCATTGGAAAAGGATGTAAGCACGCACACGCTGCCCACCTTGCTCCCACAATTTTCTTAATTTCATTTACATTCTCCCTTTTGGGTATGGAATATGAACTATTTAACTGAATTATGAACGTGTTCACAACAAAACAACACGAATTAGAAAAAATGTAGAGTACAAGCGAGGTCCTCCTTTTTTGTCCGCCTCTCAGCGTTAATTAAGCTCTCATTTCCCTTTGTGGGCCAACATGGCAGAAGTGGGTGGATAGGAAAAGCAAAAGGATAGAGTACAAGAGTGGAAGGTGATACCATTTCAGTTTAGCAGAGAACAATTCACTTTCTCCTCTCCTCTTCTTCTTACAAGCATTTCACCATTGCATCATCATTACAAGTATCCTTTGTGGGCACTCACTCACATCGAGAGATCACTTTACCACAGCTCTCGCAAGGGAATTCCGTGGCCCTTGTTTGCGAAACACTCGATGAGAAGAGAAGGAAAGAGTTTCCATTTGTTCCTCCACAAACAAAATTCGACTACTTTTCTCTCTCTCTCTCTCTCTTCTCTTTTGTATTCACATCTTGGCCATTCGCTCCTCTTGGGAGATGCTCGAGTCAGTGCAAATAAGGTGGCAAACTGCTCATGTAAATATCAAATTTGAAACCAGGACCATGTCTAAATGCTAACGCGCGTGAGAAGATAAGTAAAAGGTAAAACTGGTATAAATATTAGATCAATGTCGTGTCGTGAAGCAATTAGAGATTATGTTTCGCATGTTTCGCATATTTCGTCGAGGAAATGCAAATATGCTTTCGCTGTTTTGTTTCACATGCAAATGATGTGGATCAGTGCCTTTCTCCTTCTGCCCGTCACCAAAAAACACGTTGACGTTGACACCCACGAGATTTTGAGGGCGCACCACCACTACCACCACCACACACACACGAAGACGGGCAAACCACATATTATATCCTCGATCCTCACCGCCACTTATAATTCTGGGAATGTGCATGCAAACGCAGCAGAGATTAGCAAGTGTGATGGTGCAGTCAACTGGCTCCGTTTCTAACACCCACGCACACACTCGAGAAACCATATGAGAAGAAGCTAAGGACGTAAAATATGTAAGCCAACGTGGGGAAATGTCTACAGGGGCACGTTAGCATAAGGAGAAGTTAGTGGTGGCGTGGGAAGGAGAGAATTGTCTGCATTTTCTACAAAACTGAGAAAAAACGCATTCTTTAAACGCTCGTGTGCAACCCAAATGAGACCAAAGTGCGAGCTTTTGGTCACGGCAGTTATTATTCTACAGTTTTGAATAAAAATACTCCGCATAAATATTCTATAGTTTTACACTTCGATCAACTCGATGTGGTGAGGCAAACAAGGGCGAGTTTGAAAATAGGATTTTTGAGTATAATCCTCATCTCATTAAAATAACCTCTCCTCGGTTTCCACCTCACTTCAGTAGGAACGCCGCCTGATCGTGACAGTAATCAAATTCAGCTAAAGTCGTGTGTGGAACAAAAGCGAGAGAAAGAGTCTTTTAAAAGGGAAACCCCGCAGGGTGTTGTACATGACAAGACGGAAGAGAAAAGGCTTTTACCTTGTAATAAAAGTGGGAAATCGGTGGGGAATCGGGGAACGTCACACCAGCGCATTGTTAGCATTAGATATCAGATTCGCATATATTTCGCACGTGGAAAGTGGAAAAGGTTACACCTAAAATCCTCAAATGTTTTCCGCAAGCGGAGAGTAATGGCCGTGGAGAAATTTTTGCAAGGACATCCTCTGGCAGAAATGGAAGCTTATGCCCTTTTAACGGCTCTCATCTTTCCCATCGTCGTCTGAGCTGAGTAAATAGATCAGTTTCAGGGGGCAACTAGTAAAAGTGGATGAGAGATATGAAATGACAGGATTTCCTATCCAAATCATGGTTAAAACTGTAATGGAAGCGGTTAACTAGTAAAATAATATTCAGGATGAAAAGAGTGAAGCGTTGTTCACAAAGTGAGATCAAAAAGGAGTTTCTAATTCTCATCTCAAATTGAGTATGATGGGAGCTATCGCGTGAGAAGGTCATGTGTCCACGTCAGCCTTTTCTGTTTGCTTTGAGATACGCAACTGAATCTTCTCGTTCAATTTATAAAATGTGACAAATGGAGGGAATGCTACATCAAAAGAATATATTTTATGCATAATCACTCCTTTAAACTTCCCCGAAGCTTTTTCGTCAGCGACAAGGCTGTGCGTAAATAAATGATGAGTTGGAATAAAAGTGATCGTATCTTTTTTTGGTTTGACTATTCTCAAATTGATGTACGATGATGAAGATACCATCGAACGTTGTTTGACATTCACCCTTAACCATAATTAAATAAGCATCCTTTCCCCTTGAAAGGTTGTTATGTTACATCACTTTTAATTGCCTCTTTTAGTCCATCTGCAAGGAAATTATAGTGGAAAAGGAGAGGCCATATTTTTGGTAAGTTGTTCTAATGGTCAAAGTGAGCAAGAATAAAACATGAAAATGTCAAAGGTTCGTCGTTTATTCCATTCCAGTGATGGCTGTAACGAAAGGAGCGTAAAATGTCGTCCCAAAATAGCACGTTACTTATTAATAGAGATATTTGTAACTTGTTTGTAAAAGTGCTCTCTTCATGTCCCTTTGTAAAAAATTCCTTGAACAAAATGCAAGCCCATATCAGGTAATCAAATTATCGTCAATTATGAAGGTAAATTCAAGTGCTCCTAATTCTAAACTAAACGCTACTTATAACTTGGGAGATTGGAGGTGGAGAGATGGTGTGTCAGTGTCAAGCCGAAGAGGTGAACTCGACACTTCTTGCTCGTTTCTTAAAGTACGCGATAAATCCGAGTTAAACAATCCCTGGCTACAGTTCAATTCCACACACACACACACACCTCCAAAACAGCTCCATTTTCCTTGTAACCATTTTCCCCTTGGCTGCACAATGCACTACCACAAAACAAGATTTTTATGGACACTGAGGAGAACGTAATGTATGGAAAGTAGCCAAAAAAAAGTCAGAAGGGAAATTGCGTGAAAATATCGACTCGGATCTCTTTTTTCAAACATACCAAAACTTGTTTGCTACTGACTTGTATACTATCTCTGTTCCCAAATGTCAGATTGTGACTTTGATTCCAAGAGTGGAAGTGGAGCACTTTCCTCTCAAAAGTCTCAAAAGGAAAAATGGAAGTTGCAATCGAATAAAAAAAATTCCAATATTCTTTTCCATTGGGAAAATGTGTAGATGATAGGGCGTGTGATCGCGTGGTTCATCTTTTGTTTTCTTTCTTCAATTGATTGTGTATGACGTTCGATCGGAGGAGTGATATGAATAGTTTTCGAGCAACAATAACTTTGATTGAATTCGGAGATTGCCTATACTTGCGCAACTTCCATGTTCATGTCAGTTTTTTTTTGAAAAGAGAGAGGCAGCAGAGCAGAAGCGGTTGAGAGCGGGCCAGAGATCATTACTGGGAGGAGGGGAACGGAAAAGGATGTCTGGAAGAGAGTCAATATTTTATTTTAAATGATGATGTATATCTGCATTTTCAAGAAGTCGATTGCTACCACCACCACACACGCCTTCCTCCTTCAACTTGGCGTTGCTGCCATTTTCGGACTCCAAACTTTTGCCTACATATTTCATAACATTTTCCCGATGAACTGGAACGTGTATGAACAACTTGACTTGCTCCGTTTTGCATAAAAATGCATGTAGGCATATGGTGCGATTTGTGTGCCTAAATTTCAACTCGATTTTCTCTCCGTTTACTCCAAAAGTACAACACATTCGATGCATGAAGCAAAAGTGTCTTCCTTTGTCCAAAACATGAGAGAGAGAGAATAGGAAAAGAGCTTTTGTATGCAAGACTGGTTGATGTCGTTCCCCATTTGAAAGATGCAATCCAAAACTCAAGCCGCTCTCACGCATATATTTTTCGCGAAGGGAAAATCAGAGGGATTTCTTTGCCCTTCGCGCGCCTTCAGTTTTCAGCGACATAAGTCGACATGACATTCTCAGAGTCAGCAGAAAAGTCTCCAAAAAATGCCATCAGACATGTGACTCAGTTGCGATCGTATAGATTCTAGTTAAATATTTATTATTATTATTACAGCACATATATTTGATATGTATTAAGATGGAGTTTGGAGTCGTAATTTATGAAGTCAATTTGAGTAAGGCGGAAGCATTGAAGCACACACTCGCAACTCAGTGCTGCTGCTGCTGCTGCTAGTGCAGTTCTTTATTGACATTTTGCGATATACGTTGGCGCATTATAGATTTCACATTTGGAGGCTCATCGCAACTCGCAATCGAGACGGGGGGGACGGCGAGGAGCCGAAGGGAAAAAATACACATTTGCAAAATTGCCATACGCATCGATAAAGTATTCCGCATGCGTTCCATTAAACTCAAACATTTCATATGTTTGCCAACACAATTGGGTATTCTGATGGCCGCCTACTTGAGGGAAGGTCTACACAGCCAATTTAAAAGCCTACTCGAACTCACGCAAACCTTTTGAACGGTGACACCAAACTTCACCAAAATTTTGTGGTGGAGTGGACGGAGCTACACAACTACATTGCAAAAGAGATTATAGAGAGCTGCGTTTGGGTATTGCATCGATTCTTCGTCTCCACACTCGCACGCACCATACATTCCGTTAGTTGAGTAACGAAGGAATTTTTTTTAAAAAAAGCTATGGACATGGACACACCAGTTTAAATAAGTAAATGAGCTCAATACACTTCTCCTTTTACTCGCAATCAATTTGGAACGTGTGGTCGTGCTCCAAGTGAGACCTTATATGCGAATCGTGAAACATATATTTTTTATTTAGGAGCGAGTGACCAGAGCGTTTTCGTAGTATAGAGACTAGGGAAGGAAGGAGGAAAGCAGAGTAAAAGCACTTTAATTTTCCCCTGGACGTAAAGCTAAAGCCACAAGGAATAAAAAAATAGTTTGCAGACATGATGTCGGCTTTGCTCCTCACTCCGTTTTCGGCACACATGCATTTTTGATGAATCGCTTCTGAGGAGAAAGCAAAATGTGCTCCTTCTTCGCGACAATAAAATAACGTGAAGTTCATGTACGAAAAAGGCGCACGTTCCTAGTCGATGTGGTGGAGAGGCATTGTTTTTGTGGATGTGCGTGCACAAAGTTTGATGGGTTGTGTGTCGTGTGGTGCCATGTCCCTGCATTCCACTCTAGTTTACACGGAAATCTTGTGTCACTCACTCCAAACACACTTTGCATATATGCACGCAAGCGTAACTGGGATATTTAAAAAGAAAAGTATTGATTACAATGCCGATTCCAGAATTACTTGTGCGCTACTGCGGAAATGGATGATGCAGACTATGCTTTATGACGTTGTGAGCGACTACTGCTCTAGTTTGACGAAGATGAAGCGAGACAAGGATGAAATTGTATTCATTTCATCGATTCACAAAGAAAAATATATCCGACTTCAGGTAGAAAAAATTGTAGGAGTGGGCGCGGTTGGATCAGGGCAACAGACGAGATGCACATATTTTATATTCTTTATGACTTTTCTTGGAGACAAAGGAGAAAGATAGAGCTAAAAAATAAGGAGAAAAAGTGAAATTTAACCTTGTGCTTCTGCAGTTCTTCGTGGTTTTCCAGGAACGACTCGTTCTCTTCTGTTATTCTTGTTCCAACAAAATGTTACTCGCGAATGAGCACGTGTGCACACTCGCACAAGTGAAACGAGAACACGTTTTCCCCCAGCCTTGGGAAGAGAATTGTCCACCTTTTTCCACACAATTTAACCTTTTCTTTATGCGAATTGTAGTAGACCAATTGAATTTCGAAATGAAACGAGTGTTTAGATATTAAATTCGAGTCTTTTTTCCCCTTAGCAAACACAAAAGTACAACTTTGTACTGAGTTCTTTGGTTAGACAAATGTGCAACGAGTGTATCAAAGGGATACGTTCCCTTTTTCCCTTAAGAAAACATTTCTGCTCCCAAGCTTCGTCTCTTGTCGTCCACCACCTTTTCAAGACACTCTCAAACTAAACACAATCTGAAAGCGGCATCCAACTTTATTCCAACTTTCCCGATCTCAGCAACGAAAGAGGGAAAATATGCGGATTTTTGGATAGGAGACATGTGATGATGAGAACCGAATCGGTCTCAACTCAAGCAGCGAGTGAGTCAGGAGCGCGGAGAGCGGGCAGAAACACTACAGCCATTTGGATTTCTTGGTATTCGCAAATGTGGCGTGTGTGTTCCCCGCTTTACTCACTCTCTCGTACGTAGTCACTAGTCACCGTCAACTCGCAAAAAATACTATATATTCTTTAGAGAACTAAATAAAAACTATACCGCTCCACTCACTTCTTTCAAGCTCGGAACAGCCATTTTAACTGATGCCAAAAGCCGTAGTGAGCGGAAAGGGAGAAGAAGAAAAAACCATAATATACTTTTTACTTTTTCTCGGTAGGGATACAAGTTTGTTGGCCGAAGCTATGTAGAAGTTCGAGAGAGAGGTGTTCTTTTCGACGGTAATAGCTGTTTGAACTGATGGCAGTTGACGCTCGCCATATAACTCCCAAATAAGCTATCAACATTTATATCCATCCATGCTTTCTGAGTACAATCAGCCATCAAAGAATGGAAGTATCGGGAAAAACGGGAGTTGAGCGTGGCATTTCTCCGTACAGCTCTCTACTTCAACGTTCTCGTTCTTACGAGAAATGTGGTGGGAACTAGGAGGCACACGAGTTTTCGTGGAGGGAGCATATACCCCACTAATGTTGCATAAAGAAAGTAATGACAGCTGAAGTTGTTGCGGGAGTGTGCTCATAACAAAAATGGCTCGTGAAGGAGAGGACATTTCTCCACACAAATTCCTTTCATGAACTTTACTATTTTTTAGGAGAGAGAAGGAGGATGGCAAAGGCAGTCGAGATGGTACTCTCGCAGTATCTTTGGATAATATAAAATATGCGTGTCTACCAAATATTGAGCCACTTCTTCACGTTTTCTTCGTCTCTTCTTAATCGCGCCCCTCCACATCTCATTGTGGCCGACGAAAATTCCTCTAATCACAATAAAATTTTGGAAAACAATGCCTAATATTGCGTGCTCACCGCTCACCTACTTTTTTTCTTATCAACAATTCCTCGCTCTCTTGTCGATTGCGTGCATCTCACACATATATTTCCCGAGTGTGGCAGAGGGAGTTGTTGGCAAACAGTTCCATCCTTGACGTCGAACAGGCAAAGCGACAAGTAAGAAAAATTGTACTCGCACTACTCCCAGCTTCCGTACACCGTCACCTCCCACCCTCTCGATTTTGAAAAAAAGAAAAAAGTCGTAAAAATAAGTCAAGTGCCTCCAACTCGGAAGTTTTTGACTCTGTAATTGTTTCGAGGAAGAGGGAAAAGGAGTGAAAGAAGGCAATTGTTCTCTCTGATTTCGTCGTTTCCATATTTTTTCAGCCATTTGAGCAAAAGAGGTATTCCCATTTGTATAAATAATGCACAAAGTATTTCTCCGGAAGTGGAAGTAGTGGGAGCATGGGATCAACAGCCGGCGAGAATGATCCAAAGTAAAAGCGAGAGTGCGTGCGGGGCAAGTGTTGAATGAAACTTGTAGCCGACTATTGTAAACTTTTACACGTTTTTTTACGAAATCTCAGAAGCAAAAATATGAATGGTTGTGTGCTTGTTATATGCGAAATGCAATACACTTTTGCCCGCTTCATATTCCACATGAAAGAGCTCTTTGTAATCTTCCATAAAGGGAATTTATGATCGTGTTTTGCGTTACGGGCTGTAAATATTGCCTTGCAAAGTGTCATGCAATAACACAACTATTTCTTTGTTCAGTCAAACACTATTCCAGATATTCTCTCTGCACAAAATGTAAGGAAGGGACATCACGGAACTAAATAGGATAGAGACATTTTTCTCTTTTAAAAAACAAAGTTTAGTAAAAGATATGCGAATTGTTCATTCGAATAGGAGCAAAACAGCGTGTAACTTCTACTTTGTGAAAGCATTAGCAATAAGTGGACTGGAGAAAATGGTAGGATATAATGCATGAATTTCGATTGCAGTTGTAAATTCCCCTATGTCCAGAGCTTCCTCTTCCTGGTCAGAAAAGTGAAGTATGCTTTATGACATGACGTCGACGTTGTCATCATTCCCAGAAACTAAACAATACACCACCAACCTTGGCAACACTTCCAGCGTAAACCCTTGTATCTCGGTCAATCAAAATCAAAGAAAAATTTAAACTTCAACGTTTTTTACCTTTGGCAGAGTTCCTTTGTTCCCTTCCGATATTTATGTTTCCCAGTCGCGTCGAAGTTTATCATCGAATTTGCAATAATCCTCTCAAAACATTGAGATTGAGGGCACGCGTCACAAAATGCACACTCTCGCTTGAACAAAAACAGAGACGAGAAATATTTGTTTTTTCAAAGCGTATCCGTATTTACTCTAGAAATGATGTAACACGTTGATGAGCTCCTTGTGTGTCGCAGTCGCAGTACTATTCCATCTTCACCAATGTTTTATGCAGTGAGCCAAAAAAAAGTTTTACTATTTTGCTCCACTATTTTTCAGAGTGCATCATTGTGACTGTGGAATGAGTCAGAGGAACATTTTTTCGCCTTTCATCCAGAAAGAGCAAAAGCGGTCACAACTCACATGTATAACCTTGCACGTGAATCTATGAATCCAACTTGATGGAGGCTACAGAAGAGGTAAAAAAATTGGTGTGATCACACACGCCACTCGAATATTTATTTCCTCGTTTTTACTCCTTTCGCTTCAGCTCCGCTTCCACTTGCACAGGTCACCCAGAAAGGGGAATCAGATTTGAAAAATCGGAGAGTAAAAAATAACATGCACAACACATGCACACTTTCAATCCAGTCGCTTTCACTTTGAGCGAGCCTCTCTTTTCTCATCAAAAACCGATTTCAGACAAAAAACGTGAAATGGAGGAGAAATCAGTGTTAATAAAAAACGCACAAGTTGAAAATCAGCAATCAGAAAAAATAGTTTGCTACTCTCTCCTCCTTTTTCCCAAACTAATTTCGTTCCACTCTGCAAATGTTTTTGCTGGTCAGCTTGATTGAGAGAAGCTCAGCTCAGCTGCCTGAATAAAAAAAGAGCGTTGTGAATTAGTGGAGGACAACAAGACTTGCAGCCCACACTCGCTGGACCAACGTTGCTCGTCAGACTGATAAGAAGGGAGTTGTGCAATTGGCATTAATGTTGGGACGACGAGAGTTGTACGCGATGTATTTCATCTGAAAACATCATCATCATCACCATCCTCGTCGTCATCGTCATGATAACACCATCCATCGTAAAACGAGTCACTACTAACTCAACTTGTGCATGTACACGTTTGTAACTTGGTTAGCAAGCTCTCTTGGCCCAAAAGATTCTCTGAAATGAAAAATGTATATAAAAAAGCCCAGAGTGTGTACACACACCACATTCACATTGTGCCAGTGCGTCCCAGTGTTGTTCATAGTTCATGTGTACAAAAGCATACGTGGGTGGCTGCGGCTCTTATACAGCGTTTTTTTAGTCGCCTTCTTCAAAGTGGCATAAGACGAGCAAGAGAAAAGGAGAAAAGATGTTGCGCTTCTTCTGCCTATGCTCTCTCGCTATATAGCGTAGTCGTCGTATACTTACTTGCGGTCGTGACGGTGATATCACTCGAACAAACCAATGAACATTTAAAACTACGAAACGTGCACTGAACTTGCCCAACTTAAGCTCATGCTTGCAATCGACTCAAGAAGCTTTAGCTTAATGCACGCAACTCCCGTAATATGGCCAGCAGATACGAAAGAGGACAAAAAATATGACATTGTGTCGTGGTCGTCGTGGTGCGTGATGTATGCCATGCTACACGTATAAGCTTGATGATCATTTGAAGAATTATCCCCATCATCGCTTTATTACAAAAAGAACCTTTACCTTTTACCCTTGAATTGAGAGAAGAACAAAAGTGGAATGGAAGCGGACACATTGGCGGGACAAGTGTCTCTCCGGATTTTCTTGGCTGACGGAATCGACATCAGAGGCGTGAAGTGACGATGATGGCTTCTCACTTCATTCTCTATTATTTGTCTTTGTCTCCCAAAATATTGTCGAGAAAAGAGTTGTCCAATTCAACATGCCGATGATATGGGATGAGGTGTGGGGCTGCGATCTGATGACGACGATGACCAAGAACCAAG